>APFE031533136.1:0-17971 GCA_000404065.3 Pinus taeda
AAGCAAAGGTATTATGTGATTTTTATTGATGATTATTCTCATAAATGCTAGATTTATTTCATGTAGAAGATGGACCAAACCTTCACAAAGTTTTTTGAGTTCAAAGCTTTGGTGGAGAAAGAGACAAGGAAGAAGACAAGGCCTGGAGAAGTGATAATGGTGGAGAATATGTCTCTCAAGAGTTTAAGGACTTATGTACAGTGGAAGGAATTAAACAAGAGTTAACGGCACCTCATAACCCAAAGCAGAATGGGGTGGTCGAGAGGAATAACAAAACTATTGTAGGGGTAGCACGGGAAATGCTGCATGACCAAGGCCTACCACTTCACTTGTGGGCTTAGGCATGCAACACAACAGTCTATTTTCAGAATAGAAGCCCGCATTGCATACTTGGGATGAAGACACTAGAGGAAGCTTTCTTCGATAAGAGACTAGATGTGGGTCACTTCAGGATCTTTGGCTCATCAGTATATTTCCATGTGACAAAGGATGCACAGAAGAAGCTTGAGCCGAAAGCAGAGTTGGGGATACTTGTGAGGTACACTGATACACCCCACAACTGTCGAGTGTATATGCCTACCAGTCGAAGGATAGTGGTTTGTAAAGATCTCAAGTTTGATGAGCAGAAGGTCATGCGAGTTTCCCTTGAGAGGGAGCTCCAACTACAGGCTGTGGAGGAACTGTTGGTTCCTAAGGAGGAGGAGCCTTAGACTGATACAGAGTAGCCGCATGTAGAGGTTCCAAGAGTGGAGACGTACACTCAAGCAAAGTCTTCCAAAGATGGACAGAAGCGCACAAGGGAAGTTGACAGATTGTTGATGGATGCAAGAGAGAATGTGGGAGAACCATCTTCTCAGTGCAGATAGAGGAGGTCACCTGAGAGGTTCACTGGATACATGTCCCTCGTTGGGGAATGTGTTGAGACCGAGCCATCTTCCTTTGAGGAAGCAGTGCAACAACCAATTTGGGTTGATGCTATGGTAGAGGAGTATGACTCTATAGTTCGTAACAGTGTTTGGGATGTGGTTTCGAGACCGAAGAACAAGTCAGTTGTGAGGTCCCATTGGCCTTACAAGGTAAAGCAAGCTACTGATGGTAGTGTGGAGAAGCATAAGGCAAGATTTGTTGCCCGTGGTTTTTCATAGGTCGAGGGGATTGACTATGATGAGAATTTTCTCCTATTACAAGGTACTCATCTATCAGTTCGAAGTTGGCACTATCTGCACAAATGGGTTGGAAGATCCATCAGAAGGATGTGAACACTACATTCCTCAATGGCAAGATTGAGGAAGAGGTGTACATAGAGCAGCCAGAAGGTTTTGATACCTTCGATTATGAGTCGCATGTGTGCCAACTCAAGAGAGCTTTGTACAGGCTAAAGCAAGCACCTCGTGTTTGGTACACCAGGATAGACAACTACTTCACTGGGTTGGGCTTTACTAAGAGTGAAGGGGATGTGAACCTATACCACATCATGGTGAAAGGTAAGCCATTGATCATTTTACTTTATGTTGATGATCTCATATTGACAGGTGATGATCAGTTGATCATGTCTTGCAAGGAGGACATTGCAAGAGAATTTGAGATGAAAGACATGGGTCTCATTCGTTACTTCTTTGGCATGGAAGTATGGTAGAAGGATGGGGAGTTGTTTGTGTCTCAGGGCAAGTTTTCCAATGAGATACTTAGGAGATTCCACAATGAAAATTAAAATATTAATCTGAATTAATATAAAACTGTGTTAGAATGGTCCAAAGGTCATGGATCAATCCAGATCTAGTCTTAGCCGTTGATTAGGGACTTAATCTCGACCGTTGATCTATCAACGAGAAAAGTATAAGAGGAGGCTTGAGGGTCACTTGGAGAACACACTAAGGGATCAAGGTTTCGACTTTCTGGGGTTGGGTTTGCTAAGAAAGTTGAGAGAGTGATCAAGAGTTGCAGATGAAGGGTAGTGAATACAGAAGCAGAGAGGGAGAGATAGTATCGGGAGGATCAGTGTAGCATACAGGAATGCTCACGCAGAGGGAAGAAGCTGAAACTGTCGGGAACATTCAAAACTGCCGAAACAGACGGGAAAGCTGACACAGAGAGCAAAATCCAGAACTGTCAGGAACAGTTGAAACTACTAGGAACTGACGGAACAGCTGGGAAAGATGACACAGATGGTATAAGCCGAAACTGCAAGGGACAGTCGGAACTGCTGGGAACTTTCTAAAAAGCCGAGAAAGCTGATGTAGAGGGTAGAAGCCGAAACTGTCAGGAATAGCCAGAACTGTCGGGAACTGCTGGAACAGCCAGGAAAGCTGACGAAGAGGGTAGAAGCTGGAACTGCCAAGATCATCTGAAACTGCCAGAACAGTCGGGAAAGCTGACGCAAAGGGCAGAAGCCAGAACTTCCGAGATTTTTCTCTGTTGGGTGAGCCGTATTTGGCACCCAAATTGTATTCTAAATCTGCTTAATAAATCAAACCCTCAGATAGCTGCACCAATTTTCCTGCATTGGGTTTTTCTAGGGATATTAGTCCAAAAATAACGGTGTCATTTGTGTGCTTGTTTATGTTTCCTTCAGTTGATGATCTGTAATGTACAGAGCATGTACTTCTGTTAATTTTCAGTATTTACATGGTAAATAAATTTTTAATTAATCAGAACAAGTAGGAAGGAATAAATCATAAAGTACATGGAGGGTTTCCAACTGTTAGACTCGCAAACTTCAACACCTTGACCCCCGATTCACCATAGTCATCATTTTATGCATTTCCCAATAAGCCTACTATTGTGGTGATTCTATACCAAAAGCCTGCAACTACCATAGGATTCCTCCTGAGCCTAGACTACCAATCACTAAGTCATAATTTTATGGCTTTTCTAGTTCAGTATGATTGATTGATAATTTGTAGCAATATATTTCAGTTAATTTGATTTATTTTCAGTTAAACTAGTTCTAATTGTCAGAATAACTAGTGGAGGTTAAGTTGGAAGTGGAACTTCAACCACATTCAGTGATCAACCAGTTAATTGATCAATCAACCCAAAATAATTTTTGCATGCAAAGAATTCGAGTTACCCAGTTGAGATGGAGATTCCAAGGCAATGTAATATTGTAGGTTTTCACCCTGTATATAAAAAAGAAATACACAAAGATTTTCCCCTGGATCCCAAAATCGGGACTACCAGATTGATTTTTCATTATATGGGCCTTTCAATGTTACAATACATATATATACATGTCGAACCATTCATAAACCCCAATCCATTAACCCCATATTAGAGCACAATCGTAGTTCCCTTGACTGGATCTACAAAATACCATGGGAAGAGAAACATCATGCCCAAAACCATGTGAAAAACCCATGCAGAAAACCATAGGTAGGTCCGCCCACCTAATACAGGGTCCAAAAAACTTTTCCTGGGGCATTTCCGCGGAGCTAGTATAGGGGGGATGCAATTAGTCATGGAAAGAATATAAAACATACCCAACAACTATCCATTGTAGCATATTCCAATGTGTACAGGTGGTGCATGCAGTTAAAGGAAGGACCTAGAGTAATTGCGCAATTTAGAGGTGGGAAATTCCTAATTAATAGGGGCTAATTTCCTAGAGGAACAATGCAAGGAAATAGGAGCTTGGAGGGCTTGAAAATTGGCTAAGTGTTGGCCAAAATCAGTCAGACAGGCAGAGGGATAGACTATACACTTTCACGGTGTGCTCAGCTTGAGAAAGCATATGTATTTCATCTTTATTCTCTGATTAATGCAATACATATAGGAAGGGGTTTTGAGCAGTTGATTTCCCCTAGAAAAATATTTGTGCATGTGTGATGTTTCCTTTGGCATGTTTGTGATTTGTGTTCTATGTGGTTAATTAACTTCCGCAGATCAGTAGAGTAGCTTTGAGTCTTGTGATTTAGTAAGTTTCATGAGCAGTTTCGAATCTACACATTAATTTATACATTGAGTTTGTTACAAACCTCTCCCCCTTGGGGGAACACTATCATCGATGTTCAATGACACCTATGACCAGCACACCACTGAAAAATATAACATACTACCTATGGAGATTTATAACCCATCTCGTCGCAGTATTTACAATGACCACTATTGGAAACATGATAATCATACAGTTTACTGGAGTTTTATAACACAGCTCATTATGGAATTTATAATAACAACCAAATATATACTCATGCACATTTTCTTCAACCAACAAATAATAATATTGTCTATGGACATTTATAACACAGCTCGTTACAGTATTTACAATAATATACACATATGTACATTTTCTCTAACTAGCAAATGAAAGGATACAGTGTCCGCATTAGTCAAAAAGGGAATCCAGAGGCTCACGCCTCCACCCTTAAAAGTAGTACCAGGATTCACACCCTTCTCGGGAATTCCAAAATCCACTGCCACAGTCAAACCTACAGCCAATGTCCAGCGCTACAATCCTCGTGCTATTTTTTTTCTCAATGAATAGTTATCAACTCATTATTCCAGTGCACACTCCCAGTGTGCTTCAGGTTCCATCTAGAAATGTTAATGACCAAAACAAATTCATTCCTAGTCCTTCCCTTCTCTTATACACAGTCCCTCGGGAAATTTGGTCACCTCTTACGTGCAGTCACTTGCCTTCAAAGTTTTGTTGGCATCCCCTTCTCTACTACACAATCCCTCAGGCGATCCAGCCCTTGGAAAGATTTCCTCACATCAAAATTTCCAAAAACTAAGGCATATCCCTGGCTCAAAACCATCATACTGGTCATAGCACTCTCATAGAAATAAATGGACACTATTGGGTATCAGTGTCCCACAATGGCCCTACTCTTGAATGTTTTACCAGCGTATTGTTGCCTATTCCAATTCCTTTCACTATTTTTGTTAATTCTTGCAGTCAATTTACAACCACCCAAATCGGGAATTTCCCACGCTTTCGTGTACCAAGCACATAATTGTCATTGGATTCAAGAGGAAATGAAATAAATTCAAATCAATCTTCATTGGTAGCTCGTCAATAAGGTACACTTGAAATTCTGTTTAATTCTTGTCACAACAAGCCAAACTAGTTGTTTGATCAAATCATCATGTATAAGCATATCACATCTGGTTGGCTCAAAACGCAACCATCGTCGATCATAATCATAAATCAAATGCACCCATCATAAATCAGAGTCATAGACAATGTGCATAATTAAAACTGAAATAAAATACTTATATTTCAATCGGTTCTTTGCTTCTTGTTGGCATTATTGTCATTGATGGGAAAGGAGCATTGAAGGAATGCAAGGAGCAGTAAGAAGTAGCAAGGCAAAGAGAAACACGAAGGAAAGAAGTAGAAAGGCAAAGAGAAACACCAAGGCAAGAAGAAGAAAGGAAAAGAGAAACACCAAGGCAAGAAGCAACAAGTCAAGGAGTAGCAGCAAGACAAGGAGCAACGGCAATGCAAGGAGTGACAAGGCAAAGAAGGAAAAAGTGCAATGAAGAGGCAACAAAGAAGCAAAGATGTGATGGAAAAGGAGCATCGAAGAGGTAGCAAGGCAAGGAGAAACAAGCAACAAAAGAAAGCAAAGGAGAAAAAGGAGGAGGAGGAGGAGTTGTGATACATTGAAATAATTTTTTATATTGAAGAATTTGTTGTGATGTAAAATTGTTGATTGAGCTGAAAAGGCAAGACTCCAGGGAAATGGCAAAGATGTTGCAAAGAATATTATGATGCATTAATGATAAATATTGTTGTTTGATGTTGGTATTAGGTTGATGTATTTAATCACTAATTGTGGTTCAAACTAATATTAGATGGATTAATTATTTTTGTGCTATGATATTCAAGATACGAAGAGTTTGGAAACAAATGAGTGGAAGGCAAAGAGTCAAGCTTATTCACTTCATATTCCTATGTGGGATAAAAATAGCCAACAAACTATCTTTATAAAATATGTGATTTTGGAAGGCATTAAGAGGTTAGAGAATGGGATAATGTGAGAGAGTTGATTGAGCTATTATGCATTAGTTACCTAGATCTTGTGAAGTTGATGTGAAGCATATTTGAAGGGAAGAAGATGCAAAAATGAAGATGGAGATATGCAAAATTTATGACCAGGTAAGCTAGCATATTGTTATTTCTTGTTTACATCAAGGGATGGTAGTCTCCTTTCAAGTAGTGGCTTGATAAACATAAATTTGGAGCATGTTGAGTTAGGAGCCTCCCGTGCGTTGTAGCCTACAGAAAACACATGGGATTTGGAGCTTCCTTACAGTTGGAGCTTGCAGAAAATTGAGGTAGCAACCTCCTGTAGGTTGGAGCTAACAGAAAATCAGATGTAATAAGGAGTAGGAGTTTTCCTTTACATCACAACAATAATAATACCATGGTTTTCTCCCTTTGTGGGTTCCCATATATATCTAATGTCAATATGTGTTGTTATATGTAGATTTGATGTTTTGGTTTGCTTATTACTTATTGTTTGCCTATTCCCTCTGCTAGTCATTATTTATTAAGTTGCTCATGTAATGTTTTAGTTAATGATTTAAAAAAAAAAAAAGTAATGTCCATGACTATACTAAACTAATTCACCCCCCCCCTAGTTTAGTTAATTTTTCATCAATTGGTATCAGAGCGAGTTCCTTCTATATAAGCCTAACCACTTGAAGGTATATTTGGTTTAGTCATGGACTATCAAAGTGTATATGTGTTGAGTTCAGCAAACTTTCATAAATGGAGAGACAAGGTTAAAACAAAACTAAATTCTTATGGACTTGGTGTATGGAAGATTGTATGTGATGCTTACTGCAAAGACTCTCCCTCTTTACAAGAACAACAGTGGAATGGTAAGGAAAAATGTGTTATGTATAACAATCTTCATAATAAGGATCTTAACAAAATAATATATTTAACTTTTGCAAAACAAATCTGGGATATATTGTTGCTCGTGCATGGAGAGTCTAGCACCAACAGTGTAGAGAAAGGAAAGAGAAAGAGGAAGGACAAAAAACCCTATCAGAAGGAAAGTGTTCAGTTAAATGAAACATATGCATGTGGGAATGTACCTAACTTTCATGAAGAAATGACATATGAACATCAATTTAAGCTTGACTTATCACTGTCTAGCATAGAAATATTGAAGAATGAAAACAAAGATCTGAAGAAACTAGTAGATGAACCAAAAACAGTCCCCATCTCAAATCACAATTAGCAGATGAACCAAAAACCCATACATCAGGCACTCTGTGGACCCACCAGGATTATGAAATAAAATGCATAGAGTATCAGGTCCAGAAGCCCCAAATCGTAAATCACAATCGGAAAATTACAATCAACTTATCGACCCAAATATTTGCAATAACATCGGACCCGTCGGGGTTATAAAATACAATGGATAAAATATCGGGTTCAAAGCCCATCGTAAAATCGCAATTATGGATCCCAGGGTGGTACTCCATGTTACTGCTCTTGTTGTGATTTGCAATTGTGATTTGATCGCATTACAACCTTGGCTCTATTGGGGGCTAATTCTTTAAAAATTGTTCCTCCTTCGACCTAGAATATGCGATTTCGCAATTGCAGTCGAGATCCCACCGGGGCCAATTCTCCTTAAGTTGCTTCTTCCTTTTTCTCTGATATGTGATATACAAGACCAATGGTAGCCTACCACTTGGTGTTTCCCCATTCGCTGAGAGTGTCTACCACATCACTCCTCCATCCACTTGGACAATTCAAATATAAAAGTTGACCTACTCTAACTTCTTTATACCAACTTGGATTCGAGTGTTATTCACACCGTTGGAATCATGATGACGAGCACTTCGATCCAATGCTAAGTTTATCTAGATCCTGCCACTTCGAGTTTTGAGCCTTTTACCATGCCACTAGTACCTTTTGAAGATCCACCTAGATCGAGACTAGGCCGTAGCATCCCCAACTGGGATTGACATTTTGTCAAACACTTAACATCGATGCAACCTTCAGGTCTAGGATACAAGACAGAGCATAAATGACTGAAAGAACTTATGAAACATAACTAGAAGGAACACCTCCTTCTCCATTGAACTATTATATCATCAATTAGGTCTTACATCCATCCATTTAACAATTACAAGTAAATAGATGAAATAAACATGACATGAACCATTTATTTAACCATTCTTATAACTAGCATAAAACCATATAAATATCAGATATATGTCAGCCATTAAATCCATATATAAACCATTGCAAAATTAAAAGAACTTAAGTTTTTCTTAACCATAGGAAAATTTGACCATGTTTGAGACTTCGACGTAACTACCAGGTTTGGGAACTATTGTTGTTTCTATTTTAAATCGGTTGATCTTCCCTATTTTTGATTCGTTAGTCTTTTTATTTCTATTAATTAGTGAAAGCTACACTTGATGTTCTCCAACATTTTTTTGAGTTGAAAAACTAAATATTTTTAATCAAATAAAGTTATTACTATTTTTATTATAGCAAATTTATTAATAATTTATTGTTTTGAATATGTAAATGATGAATTATACATATATATGTATATATAGAAGGAGGAAAAATTAGTTTATCATATGAATTGAATTGATTAGAATAAAAGCTTACCCCGGTGTTAAATTTATTTGGAACCATGTTTTTAAAGTTGCAGAGTTATGTAAGTGTAAGATATTTTAAAGTTATGGAAATGGAGAGACAATTTATCACATTCAGAACAGCCATTCCACTCCAAGAAAACAGAAAACAACCTGACTTGTGTGACTTATCACATTCAAAACACCAATTCCATTGGGATGGAGTACTCATCGTTTGATTATTTATAAGAATCCAAAATATGCATGACAAATAGTGTAGTGTAGTATATTTACATTTGCTGGAGTTGGGAACAATATAATTGTTTAAATTAATAATACACGTGGGAAATCTATATATATTTTTAAAATAATAATAAACGTGGGATATATATATTCACGTGTGTTTTGAAGCATATTTACAGCATTTATGGAAAAAGTATTCTAATACCGTTGTATCTATAATGGATGTATTCTGAGATTGATTTATCATAAGCAATACAGTATGCCAAGAAATTATGGCAAATTTGCAATGATGTATATATTATGGAGAGAAGTCACATATACACACAGCATATTGCTGCTATGAGAAGTTTCAATTTTCCTTTTCCTGAGCATCGACTCTTTTTGCTGCTCGCCTGATTTTTTTGATGTGCTTGTGTTGCTGCTTCTCTAACCACCACTGGTGGCAGTTATTTTTTATAAAAGCCCCCGAAGCCTCATCGATATCCTCTAACAACGTCCACTGCTACTGGGTATGTTCCATGTACGCTTCAGCGGCCTCGTCGACTAACAACCACTGTAGATGGCAATTTTTTATGTAACAATCGATAGCTTCATCCATATCATTATCTTCTTCAGCAGCAGTAACCTGATCATCATGATGGATATAATAATTAGCATCCGCAGGCACCTCATTAAATATGTCTTCCTCAGCAGCAGCAGCAACCGTCGACTCATCGACATCTTCTTCAGCAGCAGCAGCAGCGTCATCGATGTCTTCAGCAGCATTATTAGGAGCAACGTCATCAAGAGCAGCAGCATCAGGAGCAGCATGATTAGGAGCCCCGTCAGCAACAGGAGCAGCAACATGATTAGGAGCCTCTTCCTCAGCAGCAACATCTACATGATGATGATGATTATTGGTGGTGGCGATCTCCATCTCATCTTCTTGTCGTTCGAATGCCCATTGCTTCCGCATCATTATGATGAAAGCATCCGCTGACTTATTGATATCATCACTATTATTGATGAAATCACCACCTGAAAATATTCCATCTTCATAATTCGGGATGACATCACCACCTGAAAATATTCCATCTTCATAATTCGCCTCCTTTAACTCAATTTCTACATTCTTCTTTTTCTTGCCATTATTGGCCTTCTTCTTCTTGTGCATTTCCGCATTCTTCCTTTTCTTGCCATTTGGAATCACTTTTCTTACTTTCTTAATTACTTGGACTTTTAGCAGCCCCTTGGGCAGAGCTATCAACGCTTGCTTTGCAAGCTTGAGAGGGGCACTCAGCTTATTCATGACCGCTATCTTACTAACAGAACAGCGTGCAGTGCAATGAGAAATAACTCGCAGGCTGCTGGTGGTAACAAATCAAAGGAGGTGGATTTCAGAGTATGCAGCCACGGGAATAGAAAAAAGGAGGTGGATTTCAGAGTATGCAGCTAAGGGAGCAGAGAAGAGGAGGTGGATTTGAGATCAGCAGAAGAAAAGGGAAATATCAACAGTATTTCCTGGTCGTCGCTCAAGTCTATGTCGGAAACTCTTCCTCCTGCTTGTTTGTTAAGTGTATGTCAAGTCTATGCTCAGTTGTTGGTTAAGTCTAAGTCTTATTTGTATTTTGGTAATGTGCATGTCAACTCTAAGTCGGAAAATTGTATCGGACGTGCAGGTGGGTTGTGGTTGCATGCCCTCCAGCTTCCACAAGCCAAAAGCATGAGATGATTATTGGTAAATACTAATCAGCGTTTTTAGCAACGGCTGAAAACCTATCGAAGCATGCCACGCTGTGTGATTCAATCCGGTTTCGGTGATTTATTCCGGTCGGGAGCCGACGATCTGTATTTCTAGGAGTTCGCTGCCCTATGTGGATCACCAGATTGATGGAAGTCATGGTATTGAGAAGTTATCATATTGACAAGTGTCAGTGATCCCGAATTAATTTAAGCTCTCCTTTGATGGAGACGAAAAACCAATAAAGACTAAAGATTTAATAAATAATCAACCAAATGTACCTATATCTTCTTTCATCGTTGTTTCAATATCCAAGTTTCATAAAATATTTTAAAAAATTTAATAAAATATTTCAAATATGATAAGTTTACTTTTGCGTGTTATTTGTCAAACCAAGACTCTGGGACTAGTAACTCAACACACTAAGGGCTCCAGAGCGTTTTTCCAACCAAGGCTACGAGACTAGTAACTCAACCCAAGTTATTACAGGGCTCCAGAGAGTTTTTCCAGCCAAGGCTTCAGGAACTAGTAACTCAACCCAAGCAAAGGAAACATTAGAATGACCCAAAATAAAACAAGGAAATAAACCCACAATCTCCATGGCTATCTAGGAAATGGCAAGGCTAGGCAATCCACAATCAATCTAGGAAATCCTCCATGCCAGTGACACATCATGAACAATCATCCACATGCATATGCCATGCATGCCAAAAGTAGTGAGGAAAATATACATGCAACTCGATACCTACAAGAAAATCTCGTTGTAGATATTGATCTTGATGTCCTCTTATGCTTTCCTACTCCTCCTTTGTCTTCTTGCTCCAAAAATCTAGGTATTCCACACCCTCTTAGAGTGCTCCATGAAAAATCTAAGTATCCAAGCATATGAGAGGGAGAGAATAACGAGAGAACTCCAAAACTAAACTGAAAATAATAATACCAACTAATCATGAGAAGCCTTTTAATGAATGAGGCCTTAGTCATTTCCTTTGATAATTTCTTTAGCCATTAAATAGTCACAAGTGATCCCCATCACTAGGATTTTGCCCAACATTCAGCTTGGAATATGTGTCCCATCAACCGTGGTTATTATTTTTCCTTTATAAAGTTTTATTACATTAAATTTTCACCAAGGATGTTACAAAACACTCCCCCTAGGGGGCACCTCGGTTTTCAACAACACCTATAACCACAAAATTCCTGTAATAAAAATATATTGTCGATGGAGCTTTATAACTTAGCTTGATGTAGTATCTATAATGATCAACCTACTGAGAAGAAAACCAACATGAAAAAATAACAACAAAACATCATAATGACATGACACCCATACCAGTTATTGGAGATTTATAACATAGTTCATGGCGGTATTTAAATCCATATACATATGCACATATACCAAAATCACCAAACATATACCAAAACACCAATACAAAACTCATTTTCCTCAACTGACAAAACATAGATCGCATCCAATCTACCATCTCCAATGTAGCTTCATCGGGACCAAAGTGATTACATTGCACTTTAACTTGCTTGATTGCTTGGTTTTGGACCATGAGCATGTTGAAATGGGCAACAAGAATATACCAATTTTAATTTGTCCTTGAATTAAAATTCGAATTTAGTCCCACCAGCTGCTTGAAAAATAATTAATTAATTCATCTTGAGTTAATTAGTAGGAGAAATTCAAGTTAGAAGTCTTTCTGAAGTCATGCAACAGTTATCCCTTAACTTAAGGAGATAAGATTGAGTTATACTTGAGTTGTAATCAGTTAGCTCAGTTTACTGACTTAAGTCCAATTAAATTAGTTCCAAAATGTTTGAGGAACTAATTGTGAGTTATTAGTCAGTTGATGCATGCATGCACTCAACTAGTGTACTCCAGATAACTGAAGATTCTCTCATCGTTAACTCATGCATGTCTATTCTGAGAAAGACCCAGTTGAAATTAAAGATAGGGACAATGTACTATTAGTTGCATGTGTTTTCCTATAAACAAAACTCATGCATGCAGAAAGAATTCATTCCTTGAGGATTGTGCAATTTTACAAGGTGTGAGATCAGTGTGAGAGATTAGTGTTCCACTTGGTAACAGGAGGATCACCTAATTGAAACTGTGCAAGGAAATAGGAGCTTGGAGGGCAGAGGAGAAGGCTTATGAGAAGCCTATTTTGCCTGTGAGCAACTGTGAGGATTGTACTGAGAGCTGGCTAGCTATGAGAGCTAAGGCTTTGTGTAATCCTTATATATTTCAACCTTGTATGATAATATAGATAGTGGGGTTTTAAGCTGAGGCTTTCCTCTGAGTATTCTTCTCTGTTTTCATGTGCATTGATTCTTCTTCTAGTTATATGTGTTCATCTTGATCCTGCTCAAATATTTTAAGCTTCCAAAAATTAATTGTAGAAGTAGGTTAAAGTATTTTCCTTTGGTTATATTGCATTATCAGGTTAATCTACAACCAGAATTTCTACATGGTATCAGAGCAAAGGTTATCGGAGTTGTGAACAGTATATTGAGAAGAGAATTCAAAATTTGAATTTCGGGGTTATAGGTGCAAAATCGAATTCTTATCATACTTGAAGGTTGGCCAATGGAATTCAATGGCTTGAGACTCGAGAATGCCTTGGATGGTAGCTCAAATTACATAGCATGGAAAGATCACATGGAGGCTATATTAGAAGACAACGGCTTGAAGGAATTCATTGATCAGGAAATCCAAAAGCCATCTCCAAATAATGCACAAGAGTTGGATGAGTGGAAGAAGTGTGTGGCGAAGGTGAGACAAATCATCCTTGAGGGAGTTTGAGACCATATTGTCTCGAGTCTCCATGGGAAGGATACTCCATTTTCAATGTGGAAGACATTGAAGGACCTCTACCAGAACAGTAGCGACTACAGCAAATTAGCACTCAAGGATAAGCTTCGAAGAATAAAGATGGAGAAGGGCGATACTATTTCCACATATATGAACAATCTCACCACCTATAGAGATGAGCTTAGCAGTGTGGGAATAACTACAGTCGATGATGATATGGTGAGCCTCGCTCTCCTTGGCCTTCCAAAGAGCTGGAATAGCTACCAGGACTCTCTGAATGGAAGGGAGAAACTGTCGGATTGGGAACGATTGTGGTCAGATCTCATACAAGAGGAGATCAGGAGGAGCACACGAGATGGTTCTTTATCCAAGAATGATGATGAAGAAAATCTAGCCTTAACAAGTAAGGCAAGGAAAGGGAAGAGGAAGGCTTCCCATTCCAAACCGAATTCTTCTCATGGAGGAAAGAAGTTTGACAAGTCTAAAGTGAAATGTTTTAATTGTCACAAGATGGGACATTATGTGACTAATTTCCCATTGAAGAAGTCCAAGAAGGGATCCTCGAAAGGATCGGAAGGTGAGGCATTAGCCTCTCAGTTCGAAATGGAATTTACCCTCATCGCATGCATGGTGTCATCGATGATGGGTTGTGTCTAGTATCTTGACAATGGAGCCTCATTCCACATGACCGGTGACAAAAATTTATTTAGTGCCTTGGAGGAGAAAGACCTCAATATGCGCATAGAGATGGGAGATGATGGAAGGTATAGTGTTTCAGGAGTGGGCACGGTTTCTTTTCAGAGGAAGCAAGGAGCTCCTTTCACCTTGACAGATGTGATGTATGTGTCTGAGCTAAAGAAGAACTTGGTATCGGTCGTGATGTTAGAGGCCAAAGGCTACGATGTTGTCTTCAGTAAAGGAAAGGCGTTCCTAAGACACATAGCCATAGGCCAGACCAAGAGGATAGGGATTTGGGTGAAGAATCTCTATAAACTAGAGGTAGATGATTGTGCAACATTGAGTACGAAAGCAGAATTGGTGCAAAGCCAAGACATTGGCGAGTTGTGGCAGAAGCAGTTGGGCCACTTGCATCATGGGGCCTTGAAGATAATGCAACAGATATCTAGAGGACTTCCCAAAGGTAAACTTGAGCAAGTTGACACATGCAAAGGTTGTACCTTGGGAAATTACACCAAGTCTTCCTTTCATGATCAAGATTGTTGAGCAGAGGCTATCTTAAAGCGAGTTCATACTGATGTGTGTGGACCATTCTCGATGGCATCCACAACGAAGAAAAGGTATTATGTGATTTTTATTGATGATTATTCTCATAAATGCTAGATTTATTTCATGTAGAAGATGGACCAAACCTTCACAAAGTTTTGTGAGTTTAAAGCTTTGGTGGAGAAGAGCCAAGGAAGAAGACAAGGCCTTGAGAAGTGACAATGGTGGAGAATATGTCTCTCAAGAGTTTAAGGACTTATGTACAGTGGAAGGAATTAAACAAGAGTTAACGACACCTCATAACCCAAAGCAGAATGGGGTGGTCGAGAGGAATAACAGAACTATTGTAGGGGTAGCACGGACGATGCTGCATGACCAAGGCCTACCACTTCAATTGTGGGCTTGGGCATGCAACACAACAATCTATTTGCAGAATAGAAGCCCGCATTGCATACTTGGGATGAACACACTAGAGGAAGCTTTCTCCAGTAAGAGACTAGATGTGGGTCACTTCAGGATCTTTGGCTCATCAGTATATTTCCATGTGACAAAGGATGCACAGAAGAAGCTTGAGCCGAAAGCAGAGTTGGGGATACTTGTGAGGTACACTGATACACCCCACAACTGTCGGGTGTATATGCCAACCAGTCGAAGGACAGTGGTTCGTAGAGATCTCAAGTTTGATGAGCAGAAGGCCATGCGAGTTTCCCTTGAGAGGGAGCTCCAACTACAGGCTGTGAAGGAACTGTTGGTTCCTAAGGAGGAGGAGCCTTAGACTGATACAGAGTAGCCGCATGTATAGGTTCCAAGAGTGGAGACATACACTCAAGAAAATTCTTCCAGAGATGGACAGAAGCGCACAAGAGAAGTTGACAAATTGTTAATGGATGCGAGAGAGAATGTGGGAGAACCATTTTCTCAGTGCAGATAGAGGAGGTCACCTGAGAGGTTCACTGGATACATGTCCCTTATTGGGGAATGTGTTGAGACCGAGCCATCTTCCTTTGAGGAAGCAGTGCAACAACCAATTTGGGTTGATGCTATGGTAGAGGAGTATGACTCCATAGTTCGTAACAGTGTCTGGGATGTGGTTTCGAGACCGAAGGACAAGTCAGTTGTGAGTTCCCATTGGCCTTACAAGGTAAAGCAAGCTACTGATGGTAGTGTGGAGAAGCATAAGGCAAGATTTGTTGCCCGTGGTTTTTCATAGGTCGAGGGGATTGACTATGATGAGAATTTTCTCCTATCACAAGGTACTCATCTATCAAATCGAAGTTGGCACTATCTGCACAGATGGGTTGGAAGATCCATCAAAAGGATGTGAAGACTACATTCCTCAATGGCAAGATTGAGGAAGAGGTGTACATAGAGCAGCCAGAAGGTTTTGATACCTTCGATCATGAGTCGCATGTGTGCCAACTCAAGAGAGATTTGTACGGGCTAAAGCAAGCACCTCGTGCTTTGTACACCAGGATAGACAACTACTTCACTGTGTTGGGCTTTACTAAGAGTCAAGGGGATGTGAACTTATACCACATCATGGTGAAAGGTAAGCCATTGATCATTTTACTTTATGTTGATGATCTCATATTGACAGGTGATGATCAGTTGATCATGTCTTGCAAGGAGGAACTTGCAAGAGAAATTGAGATGAAAGACATGGGTCTCATTCATTAGTTCCTTGGCATGGAAGTGTGGTAGAAGGATGGGGAGTTGTTTGTGTCTCAGGGCAAGTTTTCCAATGAGATACTTAGGAGATTCCACAATGAAAATTAAAATATTAATGTGAATTAATATAAAACTGTGTTAGAATGGTCCAAAAGTCATGGATCAATCTAGATCTAATCTTGACCGTTGATTAGGGACTTAATCTTGACTGTTGATCTATCAACGAGAAAAGTATAAGAGGAGGCTTGAGGGTCACTTGGAGAACACACTAAGAGATCAAGATTTCGACTTTCTGGGGTTGGGTTTGCTAAGAAAGTTGAGAGAGTGATCAAGAGTTGCAGATGAAGGGCAGTGAATACAGAAGCAGAGAGGCAGAGATAGTATCGGGAGGATCAGTGTAGCATACAGGAATGCTCACGCAGAGGGCAGAAGCTGAAACTGTCAGGAACATTCAAAACTGCCGAAACAGATGGGAAAGCTGACACAGAGAGCAGAATCCAGAACTGTCAGGAACAGTTGAAACTACTAGGAACTGTCGGAACAGCTGGGAAAGATGACACAGAGGGTATAAGCCGAAACTGCCAGGAACAGTCGGAACTGCTGGGAACTTTCTAAACAGCCGAGAAAGTTGATGCAGAGGGTAGAAGCCGAAACTGTCGGGAATAGCAAGAACTGTCAGGAATTGCCGGAACAGCCAGGAAAGCTGACGGAGAGGGTAGAAGCTGGAACTGCCAAGATCATCCGAAACTGTCAGAACAGTTGGGAAAGCTGAAGCAAAGGGCAGAAGCCAGAACTTCCGAGATTTTTCTCTGTTGGGTGAGCCGTATTTGGCACCCAAATTGTATTCTAAAACTGCTTAATAAATCAAACCCTCAGATAGCTGCACCAATTTTCCTACATTGGGTTTTTCTAGGGACATTAGTCCAAAAATAACGGTGTCATTTGTGTGCTTGTTTCTGTTTCCTTCAGTTGATGATCTTTAATGTACAGAGCATGTACTTGTGTTAATTTTCAGTATTTACATGGTAAATAACTTTTTAATTAATCAAAACAAGTAGGAAGGAATAAATCAGAAAGTACATGGAGGGTTTCTAACTGTTAGACTCACAAACTTCAACACCTTGACCCCCGATTCACCATAGTCATCATTTTATGCATTTCCCAATAAGCCTACTATTATAGTGATTCTATACCAAAAGCCTGCAACTACCATAGGATTCCTCCTGAGCCTGGACTACCAATCACTATAGTCATAATTTTATGGCTTTTCCAATAAGCCTACTATTGTGGTGATTTTCTACCAGAATATTGCATCTACCATAGGATTCCTCCTAAGCCTAGACTACCAATCACTATAGTCATCATTTTATGGCTTTTCAATAACACTGCTACTATGGTGATTCTCTACCAGAAACCTGCAGCTACCATAGGATCACCATGCTAATTCGGTTGACATCAATTCCAACATGCTCACAGCCACTAGCCATCCAGATAATGCCAATTGTTCAACATCATCTTCAAATAATTAGATGTCCTATTTATATCTATATACCAAAGGACAAAAGGAAGAAGTTAGATCCTACAGGTATGAAGGGCATATTTGTTAAGTATAGTATTTCATAAAAAATTTAGTACTTCTAGTCAACTTTGATGAAGAAGAGATACCTATATTGTAACTGCCCCTTCCCACATTCACTCAAGTTCACTGGCCTTCCAGGGTAAACATGAGACAAAGAGTT
>APFE031533143.1:0-11677 GCA_000404065.3 Pinus taeda
GAGAATGCGACGAGCAACGGGCTAGGGTTTGTAGACCTGGCAGGCAGAATAGCAGGGCGGGTTGGACAAATCGGGGTCAAGGGCCAGTGCAGGGGAATCAGAGCGCAGCGGAGAAGAATTTTATCCCTCACGCAGCCGCTGTAGATCATCAAAACAGTGAGTGCTGAGGGCAAAAATGGAGAATCAGCAGGGGAGGGGAGAGATCCCCTCCTTTAAAAATATAGTTGCAGGAGAGGCAAGCGGTAGTGGCATCCAGAATGAGGCTAGGGCGAATAATAAGGAAGCACCGGTGATGGGTAAACTGTGGAAAATGAAGACAGGAGGAAAATGTTTACCGAGGGAAAACAGGAAACTCAGATATGTAATACCCAACAATATGTTGGAGGAATACAACAGCTATATGAAAGACCATGCCCTGATCTGTAAGTTTGTAGGGTACTGGCCTAATGAAAGAGAGTTGTACAGGTGGATCTATCAAAGATGGAAACCAAAAGGCCACATAGAATTGAAACTGGGAGCAAAGGGATTTTTCACTGCTATATTTGCAAATCTGGAGGATAAAGAGAGGGTTTTTGAGGAAGGGCCATATTTCATGAATAATGCAGGCATGTTCATGAAATTCTGGGAGGAAAGGTACAATCCTGACAATGAAAAGATGCTGGAAGCCCCGATCTGGGTCAAATTGTTTGGATTACCCGTGGAATTCTGGAACCCGGAAATTTTGAAAGGGATCGGCAACACAATCGGGGCCTTTGTCAAGGTAGCAGACACAACAAGGAGAGGTAAGTACACTTCTTACGCAAGGATTTGTGTTTACATGAATGTAGCTGAACCTCTTCCGGAACATATAGAGTTGGAATACCATGACTCTGTTTGACAACAACCACTAGACTATGAGCATATCCCTTTCAGGTGCAGACGGTGCCATGAATACGACCACTTAGTCAGGCAATGCCCTCTAAACAAGGAAGAAGATTACATAAGAAAAACAGAAGAACAACATAAGGAAGCAGAGAGAACGGAGGAGACAGAGAAAGGCTTCCAACTGGTTAACAGAAAAAAGAAACCAATCAAAGAAGGAACAAGAGTGCAAATACAAACAAAATCACCAAGCATTGAAAGCCAGAACAATTTTAAAATACTACAGAATAATAATGAAGAAGAAGAAGAAGACAATGTGGCTGAGGGTGAAGACCTAGAAAATGAACCTATGGAAATTTTTCAGGAAACAGGAGAAAAGGCGGTAGAACAAGGAGAAACGAGCAAAGAAGAATTAGCTGATAAAATAGAAATACAAAATAACCAGAATCAAATGGAGACGGAGAATCAGCAGGAAAACGAGGCAGAGGAAGAAAGAATTATGAGGCAATTAATCTAGGAATGGAAAAATTTGGATGAAAGATTCATCCCAGACCGACAAAAACAAATATATAAGGAAGCTTTTCAAAAGTATAAAGAAAGGAATAAGGGGAATATGGATAATCAGGATGCTACAGCAGGAGAACAGGGGAAAGAACAGCTGGGAGTAGGCGGGTCTGGAAAAAGCAGCAGAAAAAGAGGAAGAAAAACAATGAATGAAACGATTCAAACAGTTGGTGAGATTTTGATAAACTCAGGTAAAGTGATACCTCTATCTGAGGTATTTTCCTTCCCTTCCAAGAAGTTTTAAATGATTATTATCAGCTGGAACATTAGAGGGCTGAACAACAAGGGTAAATAGAGATATATGAAGGAGAAACTAAAAAAAGAAAAACCAAGTATTATGGTTCTACAAGAAACAAAAATTACCATGCAACAGATGGAAGGAATAATCAAAAATAGCAAACTCCAATACGAAGTCATGGGACAGGATGCAATTGGCTCAGCTGGAGGCATTGCAATATTGTGGAACCCAAATGAAATAATTTTTGAGAATTGGACCAGCATGTCTAGAATCCTAACAGGTTCAGGAAGAATAGCAAGTACAAAAGAGAAGGTAATAATTTCAGGAGTGAATGGTCCACATACTCCGGGAGATAGAGAAATTCTTTTTAAGAATCTGCAAACAACTCAGAAACTTTATCCGGAGACAGCCTGGATAGTAGGAGGTGATTTTAATGTAATCCGGTCCCTACAAGAAAAAAAGGGAGGCATAAGGAAAATAGACCAAAGTATAGAATTATTTAATGATATGATAGAAGGTTTGAGACTGGTTCATATATCAACTATCAATGGGATCTACACATGGAATAACAGGAGAGGGGGTAAGAACCAGATAGCCTCCAGATTGGATCGTTTTTTAGTATCAGAAACAATAATGAATAGAGATGTATTCATTGAAGCAAAGATCATGCCATCTCTTGGTTCTGACCACTGGCCGATCAGACTGGAAGTGGATATTAAGGCTAATCTTGGCAAAAAGCCTTTCAGATTTGAAGCTTTTTGGCTTAGACACCCGGACTTTGTAGGTAAGATGGAGGAGTGGTGGAAGCAAAGCACAGCTCAAGGGAGAGGTAAAATGCATACCTTCCAACTTAAGTTAAAAGAGATAAAAGAGAGGATAAAAAAGTGGAATAAGGAAGAATTTGGAAACATTATGGAGGAGAAACAAAAACTGGAAGAAGAAATGGAAGAATTACAGCAAAGGATAATAAATGAAGGAAGAAAAGAGGAAAGCAGCGAAAAAGAAGGAATAATATTAGGAAAACTGGAAGAAAGGAGAAAGCAGGAAGAAGTGTTATGGAGGCAGAAGTCCAGGATAAAATGGCTCAGGGAAGGGGAGAGGAACACCCGATTTTTCCATCAAACAATGGTTCACCATCGACAGAGGAACAAAATATTTTCCATCAAGAATGAGAACGGAGAGAGGATTGTTGAACAGGAAGGGATTGAAAGAGTGCTAATGGATTATCACAAAGGAATTCTAACTGAATCCCAAATGGATAGATCTGAAGCGATTAGGCAAATCTGTATGGCCATACCCAGGATGGTATCTGATGACCAAAATAGAGCCTTAATGAGAGCAGCTAGTCTGAAAGAGGTGGAGGAAGTGGTGATGAGCATGAAGAAAGGAACTGCCCCTGGTCCAGATGGCTTTACAGTTGATTTCTATCAAGCAGGGTGGCATTTCATGGGTAAGGAAATTCTGGAATTGATAGAGGAATCTCGGATGAACCAAAAGGTATGGCCTGCTCTTAACTCTACTTTCTTCACCTTGATCCCTAAAAATGATAATTCAGAGGATGCTAAGGGTTTTAGACCCATTGCCCTTTGCAATGTGATTTACAAAATAATCTCCTCTCTAATGGCTAAAAGATTGAAACCTCTATTAGAGAAGCTGATATCCCCTGAACAAACTGGCTTCGTGGAAGTTCGACAAATTCTAGATGGATTAGTGGTTACTCAAGAAGTAATTCACTCTATGAAGATTAAGAAACAAAAGGAATGATGATAAAACTAGATTTGTCGAAAGCCTATGATAGAATTAATTGGCAATACTTAGAAGAAATTCTGGGAAGCTTCGGGTTTAGTAACAGATGGATAAGGTGGGTTCTCAGCTGTATATCAACCCTCAATTTCTCAATATTAGTTAATGGAACTCCTTTGAAAACCTTTAAGGCTTCCAGAGGAATAAGACAAGGCGATCCCATATCGCCTTTCCTGTTTATTCTTGCTGCTGAAGGCTTGGGTAGGTATCTTAAGCAAGAAAGAATAGCTGACAACACCAAAGGGTTCAGATTGTGGGGTAATGAATTGCCAATAACTCACCAACAATTCGTTGATGACATTATGCTGTTTGGGGAACCAACTGTAAGGGAAGTGAGAAATCTGAAAAAGGCTCTAGACTTATTTGCGGAGGCTTCTGGGATGGAAATTAACAAGGAAAAATCTTGCACCTTTATATTTAATATGGTGGAGACAGTCAAAAGGCACCTGACCAGGTTGCTCGGTTTCAAGCAAGGGGATCTCCCAACGAAATATTTGGGGAATGTACTGGATTATAGCTCTAAGAGATTGAAGAATTGGTAGGGAATCATAGAGAAATTAAAAAATAGAGTGGCTAACTGGACTTTCAGAACCTTAAACATCGCAGGAAGGATTGTCCTGGTTAAAGTTGTTTTACAAGCAATTCCCATATATCCTCTTTCGATTATGGCAGTACCTCAAGGGGTTTGTACCAAGATCAGAGAAATTCTGAGGAAGTTCATTTGGGGAGGTTCATCTAATCAGAAGAAGTGGGCTTTAGTCTCCTGGAAGCATCTGATAAAACATAAGGAGGAGGGAGGTTTGGGCCTAAGAGACCCGAGTAAACTCAATAAAGTTCTTGGTGCAAAACTCTGGTGGCGATGGTTGAGAGGGGGTAACGACTTGTGGAAGCAATTATGGAGACACAAGTACAATATGCCAGACTCAACAGAGGATATTTACCGCATGCAGGAAACCCCGAAGAGATCGACAATTTGGGAGTTAGCTAGCCAAAATTGAGACATAGTAAACAAAAATATTTTCTGGGAAATCAGAGGTGGAGGGGAAGCCAAATTTTGGGATGAGAACTGGCATCAAAGGGAGAAAATGAGCAGCATCCAAAGAATACAGAGCATACAAAACAAAATAGGTGATAACCACATATATGTCAAAGAGTATTGGAAAGAAAATGAACTGGATGGGATCTGGCGGAAATGGACACCACTGGAGGATTGGGGCATCGAGATAAATCAGGAACAACAGGAGGCTTTTATGAAAGAAGTTGAATCCAGGAAAGTAAAGGCGAGAACAGGGAAGGATATCATTAGATGGGGGAAATCAACAAAAGGAACCTTCACAGTCAAAGAGGCATACTACCTGACAGATCAACAGGATGCCACGGAAAGAAACCAAGAATGGAAAGTTTTTTGGGGTAAAAACTGGTGGCCGAAAATTACAATTTTTGCATGGTTGGTAGCCAAACATAAGATTCTGACATGGGATAAGCTTCAAAAGAAAGGCTTCAATGGACCTTCAAGATGCTATTTGTGCAACAGAGATATGGAAACACAAGAACATCTATTAATCAATTGTGGATATACCAGGAATCTATGGAGGGAAGTAGGGAGGTTATTTCGCAAACCTGAAAAGTATCCGAAAGAAACAAGTGAAGTAATTTTCCTGTGGCAGAAAGAGAAATTCCAATGTAGAGTGGTTCGGAGAGCCTGGGATCTCATTGTTGGCTTTGTTCTTTGGAGGGTGTGGAAAGAACGAAACCGCAGAATTTTCCATAACAAAGTTAAGAATTCGGAAAAAATATGGAAAAGGGTTGTGAATCTCACTAGAGAAACAATATTGGTCAAAAGGTGGGATATGGAGGACTGGAAGGCGGAGCAGGGTGAGGAGCAAATCCTCAAAAATTTAAATCTAAAATATGAAATGGTCCATAACAAACAGCCGGAGAGGATTAATGCAAGACATCAGAGCCAGGACAAGTTTGTTTACCCCAAAGACAATTTTATAAAATTAAACTTCGACGGGGCGTCGAAGGGGAACCCAGGTAATGCTGGATTCGGAGGAATCTTTCGCGATAACCAGAAAAACACTAGGTGGATTTATGCAGAGTGGGGTGGAGAGATGACAAACAATGAGGCTAAGCTATGGGCAGTCCACCAAGGGCTGAGAATTGCGATCCGCAATGGCTACAGAAATCTGGAGATTGAGGGGGACTCCCAGATGGCAATTGAAATCTTGAAGAAGCTGAATAATGGGAAGAATTGGGAACAGGTCATCAGTAGCTGACGAACGGCTGGTATCATCCAAGAGATAGCGGATTCGCTGAAAGGAGTTGAATACAAGATTTTTAATCATGTGAGAAGGAATGGGAATCGAGTGGCAGATTTCCTCGCGAATTGGGATTGCAAAAGTCGAGATGGCAAGGTGGACATCCAGTGGAGGACGGTACGACCCAGCAGAGAATGGGAGGAGCTGGCCAACATTATCAATAATGACCATGACCAAGCATCGAAAGAAAATCATGAATAGGTTGCACACGCGAATCTTAGCATTCGTGCGACAGACTGGGGATATGGAAAAACAGGCCCAGACATTTAATAATTGTCAGAAATGGCTTAGGGGAGATATCATAGATCACCATGCGAGAATAAATTTTGAATGTGCGAAAACGGTGAGGAAAAATCTACCTTATAGCACTCCAATCATAGTTAAAGATCGGCGGAGAGGAAGAAAGGATATGTCAGTGGCCATAATGGAAATCAAACTAACAAGATAGCTGACAGGAAAGGCGAAGGCAGATTTAACAGATGGCAACGTAAGGATAAGCGGATAGGTAGGAGGAGTGGGGCAGGAAGTTCTATAAAATCTCGCCAGCAAGGGACTTGGCATCGGAAGAAAGCCATTAAAACCCACAGAGCGATAGGAGGAGCAGGGACGGCAAGTAACTCCAGAGAGAAGCAAAACTGATTCCCGGCAAGCTATACTATGGAGACCAGGAAGCGAGCTAGGATTGCTGAAGAAATGGAAGCGGAGCGCGGCAGAGAGAAAGATAGGAAAGGTAAAGAGGTGATGAAAGAGGAGAAAGTGGAAGAGATTTACGAGATTCTCGACGACTCTGAGGAGGATGAAGACAGGACGCGGAGCAGAAGCGAAGAAGAATGGAAACAACAGCATATCAGCGACAATCAGCGGAGTCGGCGAGGAAGAAGGGTAATGCACAGAGGTCGTCAGCCGAGAAACAGGCAAGCGGAAAGTGAGCCGAAACCAAGTAATTGGAGAGGCAGCGGAGCGAACAGAGCCCGAGGAGTAAGGGGAGGAAGACGTGAACAGAGTAGGGGTCCAGGAAGAAGAACTAGGCAGACGATGGAGAAGAAATTTCAGCAAGTTGAGAGGGCTTATTCTCATAACACTTGCCCCATAATTAGGAGAATTATTCAGAACATGGAAGAGGAAGCCATCCAAGCTCAGTCAGACTCTGAGATGGAAGACTGGGAATTTCTTATCCATGATCCTGGTAACACTAGAGGCAGAATGTCACTGTTTAAACAGTCTCTCCATATCTATTGGGTAATGAAGAGGTTATTGGCTAAGGCCTTGGAGCAAGCAGCAATTGAGATGGCAGAATTGCCGCAGGAATTCCCAAATTTGAGGAGGGAGCTTCGCATTATTCAGATCACCTTGGAGATGCAGGAGAAAAAGCTGGACGAGATTCAACAGATGCTAAAAGAGGGACAGTAGCAGGGCAACAAGGAGACTTCTCAGAGTCCAGAGGCAGCAGCTGAGTAATTTTAGTTATGTTTTCCCTTTGATGAATTTGCATAATATAGATAAGGTAGGCAAGGTTCAAAGTTTAGAGATAGACAATAGTCATATGCATATCAGTGGAATCAGAACTTTGAAAGAATGTCTAGTATATTTAGCTTGGATAAACAGACTATGGTCCTTTTATTTTTGGTCGGCGGTTAAAAACTTCAGGTGGATACTCCACCCGGTTTCCCCAAGTGGGCGAGTGGAAGGCTCCACCAATTTTGATGTACAATTTTGATTTGAAGAAATAGAAAGAAAAGAGTAACACCTTTGCCTACAAAAAAAAAATTATTAATGGATATTTTTCCTTCATGCATTTACAACTAGCAATGAAGCCTTAGAAAAATAAATAGCAGTCAATGAATTTATATTAGATTTTTGGTTATTATATTGTGAAGATTTATATTTTTTAAAATTTGTTGCGTTAAGAGGTCTTTATTAATTCAGAATAGTAGAAACGCTGTAATGTAATATCTTATTTAATATTTTAACTCAATAAAAATAAAATAATTTTTAAAAATGAATAAAAACTAATTAATCATTAAATGTAATAATATAAACATTTTCTCAGTGCTTAGTAAAATCTAAAAATTAAATCAATCTAAATCGATTAACATTACAAGTTCAAATTTATTAATATTCCCAGAAACTCCTTTAATCAACTATACAATTTGCTGGAAATTACCAATTTAATATATGTATCAACCTAATTAACAGATTTTGGAGATTTATTTATATATATTGTAATTTATCATTTTTTTTTTATAATTATATTTACTTTAATAGGACCATAACAATGGCAATCTATAATTTTGTCACTCAAATTATTATAATATTTTTTATATAACTTTGCTATATTCAAATATTTTAATAACATTAGTTAATAGAAATACGTTAATTAGTTTCGAAAGTTTTAAATACAATAAAAAAACATTCATATAATCAAATTAGAAAAAAAAGAAGGAAAGTTAATTTGTTAAAAACATTTATTTACTTGACATGTGAACTACAATGTTGATATTGGTTGATATAAAAACTTTTTACACTTAATTTTAATTTAATGTATTGGTTTAATAATCAATGTTTAGTTAATGATAATTTTTTTACTTTTCATTACTAATAATGAAATTTAAAAAACATGAAAATCAATAATCTAACATTTTAATATAACATTTTTTTATATGAAAAATATAGAGCATTTATAATTATATTTTTTTATGGTATCATTTGAATAAAAGTTGTTTTAGAAACTTGAAAGTGTAACGTATGATATCAAATTAATTAAGGATCACATTACTTATGATGTAACACCTGTTTATGAGATTTTTACTTATGAAAGTTTATTCTTTATTAATTCTAACTTTAAGCTTTTGTTTTCAAAGTTGGTTGTAGGGGACGAGAAGGGACTAATTAAGAATTTCACAAAAAGGAATCTGATCATAGATATTCTCTTCACAAGTGTCATCTTAGAATAATATTGAAATTATTATGATTTTGATTTACTTTGGTTAAGAGAATGAAAACATGAAAGGAACAAACGTCGACCTAACCAAGAAGCATTGATTTTGCTAGGATTCTGATTCTCTTCATTAAGAGGAGGAAAAGGGGAATAGATACAACACTAATCTAATTAATAACCATCACAAAATCCCATTAAAAGAATATGTGGTTTGTTTGTAATGGCATTCGTGTCGAGGTCACATAACATATATACTTTATGAAAGGAAAATGATCCTATCATGCATGATGGAGTATTGCTCTCCTTTGAATCAATGGTTTCTAGACTCTAATTGAGTTGTGTCGACTACCCATGAAATTGTCTTAAGTCATAATGTTGACCCTCTATTTACTCAAGTTGAAGCATCATTTCAATTATAAAAAGTTGTTCTTATATAGTCACAATATGCCATCATTTTGAGAAGAGCAAAGTTTGTACTAGATTATCCTACCTTATCGTACAAATGGATGTAATAATCTTCATTGTAGAAATGTTTTCAATACCCAACTTTTAATTAGCCAAATATATGGATCATCATGTTTCACATTGTGTAGGTATGTTGAAATAACAGTTCAATGTTTAATCACAACGGATTACAAAATGTCATCATTAAATCATGTAAACTAAGATTCTTTTTTGGGAGACCCTCTTTCACCTTGTTATTTTTTGTAGCATCAAAGGGTGTTCTAGTCTTGACAATTGTAAGAGAGGCTATGAAACACTAGGACGCCAAAACCCAGAAAAGGTTAAGGAAAATCCACCTAGAAATGCATTAATTAAGTTAATTAATTCGTAATTAAATTTTTCTTAGTCTAACTTAGAGAAATGATTAATTAACAACAATTAATTGAGGAAGGCTAGATTTCTCTAGAAAATCACATGGATTGACTAGGAAATAATATCAACCATTGATTAAGTTTTAATATTCGTCGTTGGAGTCCCAACCAAAGATTATAAGAAGAACTCAATGGGTAGATGGAGAAACACACTTGAGATTGATTTCCTTGGGAAGTTGATTTTTCCAGAGAGTAGAAGCCTTATGTTGAAAGAGTTTGAGCCAAAGAAGGAAAGCAGAGATAGAGAAGGTCAGAGATAGTAAGTTTTAGGAAGTTTTCTAGTTTTGAAGAGTCAGAAAGGGGGGGCCAAAACTTTCTCCAGGAGACTATGCAAAGCCTCAAGTGAGTAGTTCGATTCAATTGAAGGGGAGGACATCTTCAGTTCCAGAGGCCAGGAATATTTTCTAGAGGGCCAAAGAAAAAATTTCATAGTAAGAAACATGTAAGACAACGAGATTGGCAGTTGTTTCAGGCAGTGTTTTTGGGAGGCATCACATGGGTGGCGTAGAGCCTTTGAAGACCATTTGGATGGCTAGTTTTTAAAAGGCTTGAGAGTGTCGAGATTGCTCGGAGGCTGGGTACAATACCTCAAAATGTTTTTTCCAATATTCTCTTCGGTAGCTTTTCTAGTTTGGTGATATTTATTGTGCTTATAATTTCTCATTGTTGCTTAATAATAAAATTCCTCAGCTATTGCACCAGTTTTCCCACACTGGGTTTTTTGGGTGCTTTTATCCAAAAATAGTAGTGTTATTTTTTTGTCTATGTATGCTAGTATTTTCATAGTTTCCAGCTATATTCTGCAATATTTCTTTTTCTTTTTGTGAAGATTGCAGTGTGATTAATTCGTTGTTGTTGTAGCAATAAACTACATAATTATGTTAGAATTAGAAGAATTAATTCCGGTTGCTGCAATATAATTTTAGTAGTGAAACTTTCACATGGTACCGGAGAAACGTTTACTAGATAAGGAAGCTCAGAAGCGGAACAAGGAAATTCGTTGTTTAGAGGGAGCAACAAGAAAAAACTTCTAGGGCTGCGTAGTGCCTAGCCAAGCATTGTAAATTGTTGGGTGGTTCGATTTTTGAGTGAAAGGTTGCATAAATATTCGACTTGCCAGATTGAGTGATTCTAGCAAGCAGAGGGAGCACCAGTTCTCATATTTTTACCAAGAGAATTCCTTGTTTGGGTGCAGAAGGGTTTTACAACATTTTTGCTAAAGAAAAATTAGTGTCAAGTGGAAGAGAAAGTGTACACACAGAGGGAATTTCTCTCAAATGGTTTCCAAGTTAGAAATCCAAATTTTGAGTTGAAGCTGACAATAGATGCAAGCATATTTTATCACTCCATAAGGGAGTCTGGATAGAAAAATCAACAATCAAGCGTGAAAAAGAGGGAGATTTCCATTATAGTTTCAAAGATCACCACAATTGGGCTCAGAGATCAAGATAGGTTGGAAGGAGCTTCCAACTATGTCATTTGGAAGGCCAGGATGTCCTTCCCGTTAGATGAGCATGGCCTGAAAACCTTTGCAAAGAGCATTATGGTAGTACCAACCGATGCATATCAGATGAAGGAGTAAAAGAAAGAGATGGAAAAAGTGAAGCATATGATCTTAGATGGTGTCTAGGACCATATATTCTCACATATATTTGGAAAGAACTCTACTAAGGAGATGTGGGATGCTCTCACAAGGTTGTTTCAAAATCCTTCTGAGCGACAAAAGATGTTCCTGAAAGAGAAGCTAAGAAACATCAGGATGTATAAGGGTGAAGGAATTGATCCCTTTATCACAAGAATTCAGGAAATCCATGATAAACTTACAACCATTGGTGAGGCACCTCAAGACATATATCTCGTGTGTTTGGCAATGAACAATGTCTCAGAGGATTGGGAGATATTCGTCCAAGGCATCTTGGGACAATATACTATACCTAGGTGGGATAGGATGTGGTCATGCCTATATAAGGAAGAGATGAGGTGAGCACTTGTGAAGACCTACATCAACAGAAGAAGCAATAAGGGTTTGAAGGGTGAGAAGGAGGAAGAGAATGTGGCCCTTGCATCAAAGGATCCC
>APFE031533150.1:0-12146 GCA_000404065.3 Pinus taeda
GCTCTCGCATTGTTTATTTTTCTGTGATTTAGAATTCGTATGCAGGTAATTTCTATACGGGGTTAAAACCTACACAATTATATGAACATATCTCTGCCTCTCCTGAAATCAGTGGAATAGAATACCAGGATGATATCCGGTCCCAGCCGTTGGACAATGAGCATGTTTCGTTCAAATGCAGGCTCTGCCATGAATATGGGCACTTATTTTGTGATTGCCCTCAACAAGCCTTAGCTCCCACGGTGGGTCCCTCCTCAGATGACTTTCAGGAAGTTCAAAGGCGACACCATCCTCTAGGTAAAACTCCATCATCCCAAGCTCCGACAAGCACTTCTCAAGTAGATCCTAGCTAGCCACTAGAGCCCTCTCAAGTGCACCCTAGCCACCCCTCTAGCAAATCTCAAGCGAACCTAAGTAGCCCTTCACGGAAATGCTTTGCCTTCCTATAGCTGAGAAAACGTAAAGCCCCAGAGGCCCAATCCAACAAAAAAGAAATCCAACAAGTCCTCGCCCATGTATGCCATGCTTTATAACATGATGTGAAGATGGATCAACTCAACTCTAATGAAAGGGTGATGGCCTGTTATTTACAAAATTGGGATATATATGGATCAACAAATATCCCTCAAGATTAGCTGGACAAATTCCATAAAATTTACAAGGAATAGGAGAAATGCCAAGCAGCAATGGATCCCCCACTCAAATGGCTCTTTTTATTCAGGAAGATGACTCATCCAACCACCAGATGGATCTGAGCTCAAGCTCCAGAAATAAAGGTAGACGACCCACTAAAAAAGTGATTTGGGAAGCAAGGCTGATCTTAGTCAACTCAAGATAGACTAACATTCTGATGGAATATTATGAGTGATCCCTGCCCCCCCCCCCTCCCTTTAATGAAGCTGTTATCATGGAACATAAGAGGCCTCAACTCCAAGGGTAAGTTGAGGTATTTGAAGGAACGAATTCAATCTGAGAAAACATACATTGTAGCCCTATAGGAAACCAAAGTAACACAGGAAAGAGTTACAAATATTGCTAGTAGAAGTTGGACTCTGGTGGATTGCATGGATTTTGACACAACGGGTAGTGTTGGTGGCCTAGGTATCTTATGGGATCCTTGATCAATCTCCTTTGGAAGCTGGATAGCCCACCCCCCACCCTCTCAAGCCAATTTGAATGTATTGGTTCCCCTGACAAAGTTTGGCTAACCGGGGTGTACGACCCTACTCCTCCAGGGTCAAAAGCAGGCTTCCTTCAAAATCTGTGACACATAAAGGAACTCTTAGTTGACACAAACTAGATCCTAGCTGGGGATTTCAACCTCATAAAGGATCTCAGTGAGAAAAAAGGAGGACTTCGATAGTTGGATTAGATCTCCTTTTCATTCTAGAAAGCCATCCAAGATCTGGGCACCGAGGACATTGATTTCAAGAATGGATCCTTCACCTGGAACAACCGATGAGGAGGTAAGTATCAAATAGCCTCAAAATTGGATCATTTTCTTCTTTCTGATAACATCCTCCATCATGACCTATTTTTTTAAGCGTCAATTTTCTCATTCTTGGGATCAAATCACTGGTCTATCTACCTAGAGATTGATCTACAAATGGCTCCTGGAAAGTTCCCATTCCACTTTGAATAATTTTTTATTGACAAACCAGACTTCCTAGCCAACCTTAAAGAATGGTGGAGAACAAGTAGGGTGATGGTTCATAACCCAATAGAAACATTCCAACTAAAGTTGAAGGAGTTAAAAGGAAAGATCAAAGACTGGAATTGATCGGATTTTGACAATATTCATGGGAAAAACAATGGCTTGGGGAAGAAACAAATCATCTTGGAAGGAAGAACTAATGCCCTCATAACCCAAGATGGTTAGGTTCTAACTAATGTGGAACAATGAAGGAAATAGGAGGAAATTATGTGGAGACAGAAGTTGTGCATCCAATGGCTCAAAGAGGGTGAGCGCAACACAAAAATTTTCCACGGGACTATGTTGACGCACAGATAGTTTAACTAGATCTTCTCCCTCAATGGTTCAGACAGTTGACGACTAGTGCAACATGAGGAAATACCCAAAAGTTGATCACCCACTTACAGGCACTGTTCACAGAGCCTTCTGAGGATGGATGTGAGGCTATATCCAAAATCCATCAATGTATTCCAAATCTAATTTCAATGGACCAAAACGAGGCCCTCATGAGAGAAATCTCCTATAGATAAGTGGTATAGGTGGTCTGGTCTCTCCCATCGAATAAAGCCCCGAGTCTGGATGGCTTTACCTATGAATTATACAAAGCGGGCTGGAAGTTTCTGGGTGACGAGATATTGGAGCTAGTAAAAGTCTCCTGACGCTCTCAACGGATTTGGTCAGGGTTGAATTCCACATTCATAACACTCATCCATAATAAAAGTGTGGCGCTGGACCTGGGTGGCTTGTTATACATTAATTTGTCGCATTCCCTATCTCATACCCTGAGTTATCAAAATTTTCCCAAAATGTCGCAAAGTGACAAAATTTGTCCATGAACCCACCATGAAACACATATAGAAACCTCCCTACAGAAGAGAAGAAGAATTGCCCCGAGATAATTCTAGAGAATTTTTCCTGAAACACTAGTTTTCAAGATCAACATGCTTTGCACTACTAATGGCCCGTGCTGATGGATTGTTGCAACATGTTGACCTAACACTACCAATGCAAATTTTGATAGGAAAACCCAAGTTAAAACTCTTCTGATAGTCTTTCCTAAAGTGGAGGAGAAGCTTCGCTTGCTATAATTTTTCATAACATGAGCTAGATGTTGTTGAATGAAGATATGATCAAGTTCTCCAATTTTGAGTCCTTGATCCTAACTTTAGGGATATTCCCCTTAAGATGTGGACCTTCCTCCCTTTGATAGGAATCCTAGTCATTTTCCTTCTTTTGGAAATGTTGGTTCTATCTATATGGCAACATTGTCCCTTCCCGGGTTTACAATTTGTTTACCAGTTTAGTTATTTTCGACTCCTATGGTTCTGAATGTCCAGAATTCTCCTCAACTAGACTCTCCTCCACCTGAGTAGTATCAGCCTTTGGTTGATCTTAAAGTTGACCCGTTACCTTCTTCGCTGATTTGGTCTTATTCCTCTTTGTTTGGTGAAAGCCTGCAAGCTAGTAACCAGGTGGATACGAAGAAGAAGAAAAGGATGATTAAGAAGAAGAAAAATAAGAAAAAGGCCAACCAAATAGTCATTGCTACTGAAGCAGCTGATGTTGAAAAATCTTCCAATCAACCCTGAAAAGTAAAATCCCCTTGCATGTTATGTAAGGGTAACCACCTTCTTAGAGATTGCGCTGGTATTCCCAAGGTCTTAGAAGTGTGGTCCACAGGTTCCCATCGACCTTTGTCATTAGCCTCTGGAGATCATGTTAGTGATAAACCTTCAAATAGTGATAGTAAAGCCCATGGGAAAAATGGAAAAGTCAAATTTCCCTGTAGGTTATGTGAAGGAAATCATACTATTAACCTTTTTCCTCATATGGATGAAGCCTCAAAAGTATTGGATAACCTTACAACTTCCCAGCCTAAGCTTTCGGCTAGTTATCAAAAGATTTCCTCTAACCCTCCACTAGTTGATCAAGTGACTGATCAGAACTCATCTCTCACCAATCCCACTCTCTTTGAAGCTCAGTCCCATGAGTCCATTCCAAACCAACCATTGGTCAAGAAAATGGTTGAATCAATTCCACTTTTAGTCGATCATATCCATCCTGTAGAGAGTGAAGTTCATACCGCTCAGGTTCTTCATGTTTCTTCAAATTCCAAAGAATTAGGGGGAAATCCTCCTGTTCCCATGATACAGGGGGACCATCCTCCAATTCCCATGATACCGGGGGGGGATCCTCCTGTTCCCATAACACAAGAGGGAAATACTGCCATTCTGATGGCACCCTCTCCAAGTAGTTTAGTCACTTTCTTTGATTGGATTCAACTAGTAGGCTATCGTCTTCCTTCTCATGTTCCTTTTCATATCATAGTACAAGCTTATCATGTACCCGTACCTATCACAATCATATATGGAGGTGCATATATTAGTATTCTATCTTCAACTACTTGGCGAGCTTTAGGTTCTCTTTCGCTTGTGCCCGTTACCCAGAACGAGTTGGATTTTAACAGAGGAACCAGTCAACTATTAGGAATCCTTCCTAAGTTGCCTATTACTATTAATTTACTCCTCGGTTGTGACTATGTGTATGTCATGGGAGCTCTTGTCTTTTCTCTCTTTCATGTCATATGTTTCCCGCATGAAGGAAGAATTGTGGTCATTGATCAACTTCTGTTTGTTGGTCCTAACTTAACTCTCTATCAACCATCTTCCCTAAATGGTCCTTTTATGCAAGTGGTATCTTCCCCACCATAGGTTAATTATGTGGCCACCTATTCCATTCTCACATCAACTAGTGATCTAGTCAGTAATATAGTGCATAATGTATTGGGGACGTTGGAACCCAATCTTTCCATTAGATCCCTTGATAGGTATCCCTTCCAGAGTGTTGTTCTCCCATCTGATGAGAACCTCTTGGAAGCCATGGTCTCTTATAGTCCATGATCAAGTCCATGAGCATAGTTCTTTTACTATGTCAACCTCATTAAAAAATGACATAGGTCCCCATGAGGATAGTTCTTTTACTATGTCAACCTCGTTAAAAAATGAAATAGGTCCTGATGAGGATAGTTCTTTTACTATGCCAACATCGTTAAAAAATGAAATAGGTCCTCATGAGGATAGTTCTTTTACTACGTCAACCTTGTTAAAAACTAAAATAGGTGTCGGAGAATAGTTCCTTTTCTTATGTCAATCTCCTTATAAAATGAAACAAGGTGTCATGAGCATGGTTCTTTCCCTATGTTAAGCTTGTTAAAAAATGAAACTCCCTTTCTAATTCGAGTCTTTGATTAGATATTGTAAAATCCCAGTCGAGTCTTTCACTTGATCTTGTAAGTGAACCTTCATTCCATCCACCTATTAGTAACCGATAGTCTGCTACAGTGAATGAAATGAAGCTTTCGGGGCATGTACTTTAAATTTAGTCATTATGCTAGGGGCATGCAAACCAAACTCAAGCATAGTTCATCTTTGTTTCAAGCTTGTGTAAAAAGAAACCAAATCCAAGCATATTTTTTCCTCATGTTCCAAGCTTGTGAAAAAATAAAACCATCTTCAAGTATACTCAAGCATAGTTTCCCATGTTTCAAGCTTGTGTAAAAATGAAACCATTCCCATTTTACCTCTCGTGATTTCCATTTTTATCAGATTCTTTTTGCTAGATGAGCCTTTTTTTTTCATTCCATCATCACCATCTCTTTGGCCGATCATACACTTTCACTTGGTTGTTTTACCCTTGCCTGAGGAACATCTGCGATGAGTGGTATTATTAGCCAACCTCTTGACCTTTACATGTTTTGATCAGTTCCATCATAATCATAATGAGTTTATATCCTTTGATACTACTCGTTCCTCTAGGTGGAGTCATCTTTCAGCTCTTTTCAGACTCCAAAAATATGAAAATATTGTCGAGTACTTCTCATTTCAAACTCATTAAAGTAAATGAAATGACGTCTACTTAGTATAAGTTTAACCCTTTTCTAGACTGAGATAGACTATTGTACAAAAAAGGAATACCTTGGTCACAAGTGGCTAAGAGGTTCTCTTGAATATATTTTTCTACCTTTTTGGATTCGAGAGACTATCTATGAAAAGGGACCTTTGGAGTTTCCTTTTTGCCTCTTTTTCAAACTCTCTAAACATGAAAAAGATGTCGCGTTATCCCTCCGTCAGACTTGTCACCATGACAAGATAGAGCAACTCCTTCATAGGGCTCATTAAGCTTACTGGGATGGATTCATTTAAAGGATGAACTTATACGAAAAGCATATGGTATCCTCTTCAAGCTTGTGATTAAAAATAAAGAGGTACTCGCAATAAATAGTGGGGGAAAAATGGAAGTAAATGTGTCTTGTATTTTGTATGAAAGGAAACATGTCACTCTTGAACATGACATTCATCTGGATTTCGTGTTGGGTTTGGGATATCCTCACTTAGTCACTTTCCTTCCTAGGTTTGGGAAATCCATTTTCCTCTCATTTGATCATTACCTATCATTATCATGACCATTGATCCCATTTTTAATCAAATGATTCCAAACTCCGAAGTTGTGTTGTAGATATGTTCAATAGAAGTTCCATAAGCAAATTAAAGCCTCTTATACCCCATTTTACCTTCTCTACTACAATCGTGAATCACTCTCATCAAATTTACAAAGTCCTTTGTTTTGTGTCGATTATGTGGAAAACATTATGACCCTCCTTTGACAGATCACTTCCTGTCGACTTCAGATCATTATCGAGGAAGATGATTTAGTAACTCCCTTACAGTACCTTGGAGCTTGCATGCCTCAATGGCAGGTTCCTCGCATTTGACGATAGGTTCAAATCATTGGCCTTCGATTAGATGATTCTACGAGTGTTCGACTTCAACTTCTTTATTCACACTTGTGGATTGTGTTGTTGTACCTTGAGAATCATTGCCACTATTAGTGGTTTCTCTCATACCTATTAACAATTTACATCATTGATTGGTAATCAGGCGGTTTCTACCATGTTCGACTTCAACACATCTATTCACATGGTTAGATTCGTACTTTGGTTGGATCGAGAAAGAGATGAAGAACTTGTATTTCATCTGATAAATCCAATTTGTGTGGAGTTATTAAGTATTTATGATTGTACACATGCTCCCTTTTATTCAAATGGTTTCATCCATGTCATGGATCCATATATATGATCCTTTCTAGTCGTATGGTTTCGTTCATTCTATGGATCCATACACATGATCCTTTCTAGTCGGATGGTTGCGCCCATGCCATGGATTCATCTATTATTAAATTCCTATTATTGTGTTTGATTTGCAGGTGTCCTTATGGTAGTTCTCCAAAGTCCTTGACTTGACCTGTAAAGCACTTCAGCCATCACTTCTTGTTCTGAGTTCATGCTTTAGGGGTCATCTGTTATATAATAATTTGTCGTACTCCTTGTCTCATACCCTAAGCTACCGAAATTTTCCCAAAATGTCACAAAGTGACCAAATCTGTCCATGAAACACATACAGGAACCTCCCTGAAGAAGAGAAGAAGAATTTCCCTGAGAGAATTCTAGAGAAATTTGCTTGAAACCCTAGTTTTCATGATCAACGTGCTTTTCACTAGTGTTTGCTCATTTTGATGGCTTGTTGCAACATCTTGATCTAGTGCTGCCAACATGGCTTTTGATAGGAAAACCCATGCTGAACCTCTTCTAGCAGTCTTTCCTAAAGTGGAGAAGCTTCTCTTGCTAAAATCTTTGAAAACAACGAGTTGGATGTTTTTGAATGAAGATATGGTTGAGTTCTCCCATTTTGAGTCCTTGATCCTACCTTAAGGGATATTCCCCTTGAGATGTGGAGCTTCCTCCCTCTTTTCTGGATCCCCAACTCCCTCTCCCTTTTTATAAATCAAGTCCCTCCTATCCCCAAATGGTTGGTCATTTCTTGGTTGCATTCCTATGTTGAAACTATGCCTATATGTTGCCCATCTAACTAAGGAAAATGAGTGCTTGAATGGTCTTGGCTTGGACTTGGAAATCCATCAAAAAAGAGGTCTCCAACATCAAGGCACCTATGGTTATATGCTTCCCTTATTTCTATTAATAAATACATCTAGTGTTTACTTTCCATAAGTGTATAAATCATTATTCGTTTAGCATGATGTTCCTTGATATGTCATGTAGTTTATTTAGAATGAATTATACTATGAATGCTCTTGTCTCTCTTATTTGATCTTCCTTGCAGGTACTCATCCATAATGGAGTAAAGAGGATTGAACCTAGAAGTGAGAAGGCCAAGGATGCAATCAACGAGTGCTTATCATCAAAGTGAGATAGGTTATCTCTCTCACTTTTCGTTTTTCAACATAAACTAGGAGAGCTTGCAAATTTTTGTTTAGTTTGTTGCTAGATCCTCTCATAAGACTAAAGAGATAGCTTTTTTCCACAGAAGGAATTTTCTTCACAATAGGATTCTAGCCAATTTCCTTGTGTAACTTCATTTACAAGATTCTTTCAAGAATTCTTGTTCAACGGCTAAAAGCCCTCCTTCACAATATCATCAGGCCAAAACAGTCTGATTTCGTGGAAGGACAAAAAATAATGGATGGCATACTTGTGGCTCATGAGATGGTGCATTCTTTGTCCTCATCCTAATCCTGAGGTATTCTTATCAAATTGGATCTTTCAAAAGCTTACGATCGTTTAAATTGGGGATATTTGTTGCCTATCCTTGTTGCTTTTAGCACTTCCTCTTCTTGGATTAGTTGGGTTAAATCCATGATTTCTACCCGCTATCCCCCTTTCTCTTTATTATAGCAGCAGAAGGACTGGGAAGATTGATTAAAGTGCCAGTGGAATCCTAGAGTCTCTAGGGCATCAAGCTCTCCCAGGAGGTCGCTCCAATCATCCAGCAACAATTTGTTGATGACAACATGGTATATGGGAAACCTACCCTATGAGAAGCCAAAAAAATTGGATCCATTATGAAACTCTTCCAACAAGCTTTAGGCACTCAGATCAATGGCGATAAATCCAATATCTTCTTCTTCAAAACTCACCCTAGAGTGCAAAGTCATTTGGCTAGGACCCTCGAATTATGAATTAAAGTGCTTCCCAACACTTACCTCGAAGTTCCTTTAGTGTCGAACTCTCTCAAGGCTTCCCATTGGAAGGAGCTTCTCTCTCTCATTGACAAGAAATTATCAAGTTGGACCTTTAGAGTTTTAAATTCAGTAGGCCAGCTTGTTCTTTTGAAAGTAGTTATGTAGGCTATCACCATTTATCAGCTCTCAGCCCTCCCAGATCCTCAAAGCATCTACAAGAATCTCACAGTCTGATTCCAAAAATTTCTTTGGTCTAGACCGCAGATTGGCTGAAAATGGGCCCTATTGGCTTGGGCCAAATTATGTAAACCAAGACTTCATAGCAACCTAGGCTTAAATGACCCTAAACTTTTATTGCATGCCCTTAGTGAAAAAGTATGGTGGTGATGGCTGCAGGGAGGATAGGATATTTGGAAACATCTACGAGAATCCAAATATCGATTCGTGGGTTGGCAGGATCCACTTAAGCATTTCCATAATTTACCATTTGGCTCCTCGATTTGGAATCAGGTAAAATATCACCAGGACTTCATACAAGAACATGGTTTCTGGGAAATCGGGAATGGATATAAGGACAACGTATGGAAGGAGGCATGGATGCAACACCCTAGACTGGATCAATATTTTTTCCTCCAAGATCTCCAAAGTTATACCACTTAGTTGGGAGTGGATCATGTTAGGGAATTCTGGTACGACACAATCCGGGGGTTAAAATGGAGGGACTGGAAATTTCTAGATCATTGGCTAGCCCATTATCCTCCTTTGGTCTAGGAAGATCTCAGTTTTATTCTCTATTGACGTCCTATTCTTAATAATGGGGAGCTTCACAAGCTGCGGTGGGGTCACCTCTCAAAAAGTATGTTCTCTCTCAAAGAAGTTTATTTGATCTTATCATTTGCAGTGAATCTCGATCTGGGCCCCTTATGGAAACAAATATGGTACTCCCTCTTATGCCCAAAAGTTCCATTTTTCCTATGGTTAACGACTGAAGGAACACTCCTTACGTGGGAAAAAATTCAGAAAAAAGGATTCTATGGCCCATCCCAGTGCCCTCTCTGCTTCAAAGACGAAGAAACAACTAACCATATCCTAAATGTCTGCCCAGAGGCGATGGAGTTTTGGGGTCGCATTGCTATTGTGTTCAACATGATTGATCAGTTAGCTAATAGCCTGAGAGAATCTCTAGAGTCTTGGAGATGGACACATTTTAAAAACTCCATTGTCAACATCGCTTGGTGCCTTTCTCAGGGTATTGTTCTATGGAATATATGGAAGGTCAGAAACAGTGTAGTCATTCACTTAGAAGCCTTTCAAGTTAATCACGTATGGAAGAAAATTATTCTAAATATCAAACTGACTTTCTCCATTTCTAGATGGTTAGAGGAGGACTATAAAGTGAAAGGAAATGAGTGTTTTATTTTATCTGCCCTCGATCTCAACCAAGACTCTTTCGACCCCGGGCCAGCTCAACGTCCTCCAATGTGGGGGGTTGTTGGTGTCAAATATGGATTGTAAATTCCACCCTTCTTCACATGTATTGTCAACCCAAGGTTCGTTAATTGTTTCAAGGTTGCCGTGCAAAGTCTATGCAGGCCATAGGTTCCCTACCCAACATTGAGAATTCACAAAGTACAAAGTCCAATAAGCATAATAGATTGAGTAACATCAAACTAATTACAGTAATGACAAATTGTAGTAACAACAGTCTAAATTCACAGAAACTCGAAAATCCAACAAATCATTAAAAACAATGGGAAAAGGTAATTATAACAACACAACCAACACTTACCTATGCACACAATTAATCCAACAACACCAAATTAGGAGAGTGGACCTGACTCTCCGATCAGGGTTGTGGCAAAGAGCGAAGATCACACAACTTCAAGAAATCGGACTTTGCATTAATCAAGAAGAAAGTACAATAGAAGTTTGTTGTTACATCTCTCAAATCCCTCCTGCATTTCTACTTTATTAATCCTCATTTATACATTGTATCGTTACATAAATATTATTCAACAAACTCGGGAATTATGGCAGCCCTATCTACTCACAATACAATAAGTGTTTGAACAGAAACATAATGCAAAGATAGTAATCACAACGATCCCTCATCTCCTCGTCGATTGAACGTTGTTACAACCCTTGTCCTGGAATAGCACTGCCAACTTACTAACAGTCATTGCACTAATTTGTATCCGGTTGGTCTTCATTATCTTGATTTTGCAAAGGAACTTAGTCAGCGAGTCATAGAAGCAACATTCCCCTAGGACTATGTTTTATTAATCAGTATTTCAAAAAGACATGCCAAATTGGTATACTTTCATTATTTTGAGACACATACTTTCATAACAAAAGCTATGGAAGGGACAAGGTGAAATGGATAAAAGTGTTGGCTTGAGGGGAATTGGACCCAGGTTCAGAGTTACCTATGCTAACCAACAAAACCCTACACTACAGGCCCTTTCATAAATAGTTTGCTTCACACAAATTGCGGTCTCACCCGAGGTAGTATTGTGAGATGCTAGAACTAGGTTTCTGCATCAAGAAGGCTATGTTATGTAGCAGCAAGGCGTTTCCTTAAATTAGGGCCTTATCTGGCCTTCAAAAATCCTTATCTTCCGAATCAAAAACTTAAAGTGTTTTCTACTTAATTAGATCTACGAGCTTCACTTAAGTGTTCTAACATGCATAAGTTACTGAACCAAAGTAGATCTGAACCTTCGTGATGAAATTAAAGAAATATAACAGATAATTGAATCATAACTGAGCATAAAGACACATAACATATAAATAAACATAGAATACACATATTTACTTCAAATTTTCTTTATTACTTCAGATCTTCAATACATACACTTCTTCTGACCCTGCGTACACAACTGCAGGGGCCTGCGTACTCAGCTGCAGACTTGCCAAGGTCTCTGCGCACTCAGCTGTAGGAGCCTTCCCCTTCACCAAAATACATAATTACAAACAAAATAGACTCAAAATCCCATTCATGAACTAAGACTCACCTCTAATGACTCCTAGATGACTCAATTTTATATCTTTTACATTACATTACCACGGTCCACGAACCATGGGCGGAGTTCATTGTATCATTAAAAAACCCATCCTTTTAAAAAATAAGGGGCTTTGACCTTCCTAAAAGCCCCTTTTGACTCTTACTGTCCTGCGCACTCCACTCCTCAAATTGCAGAGACTTTACAACAATAGAAAATTCAAAACTTAGAAAAAATTGGACTTGGCGTCTCCATTGATGAGCCCCAAAAATGGATAATTATATGGGCTCATTCAGCCTCCTAATTCGACTTAATCCACCATTCTCATTAGTTTATTACATGTTTTTTATTATATTTATGCTAATAGAGTGAATTGGGTTAGTCATTATGCCAACAAGTCTAATGTGTGCTTTATG
>APFE031533150.1:20080-40827 GCA_000404065.3 Pinus taeda
TTGGGCCCATCTCAAGTGCCTAGTACCTCCTTTGTTTACTTTCATGTGTCTTTGCTGCATTCTTAGAATAAAATCTGTTATTTAGATTAAAATATTGCTTTGTTACTTAGGTCGTTTTTGATGATTAAAATAGCTTTTCATCAGATTTACTTGATAGGTTAATCACAGGGAAGATCTTCAGAAAAAAGGCTACCAAGCACTTTGGATCTCACCTCCCCCTCAGTGGAATCATGAGCTGGGACCAAGGTGACCTTGCTGCCACCAAAAACGCTGTTTTGCTTTGTCATGCAATTCTTAGTGTTGGAATTCTCATTTGTAGACGCTGATATTAGTTGTGTTTAAATGCTTCGGTTTATGATTTCTTAGTTGCACAATTATTTCACGTGTTTCATTTCGAATAAACTTCTGTTCATTTCCTTTTGCTATTACTTAGGTCAGATTAGAGTGAAGTAACTAGGTCATAGGTTTTCTAAGTGTTTGTTTGTTCAATATGAAAAATAACTTGCATAACACCTATCATACTTCTCCATCTGCCCATACTCCATCCAACCTACCTGCTTCATCCTCCATTTCAGATCCTTGCCTTACCTTTGCCACATTCCCTCACGTTGACCTACTTTCCATATTATTGTGTAGCATTGCCTTATCTCTCCTTGAACAAATCCAACCATCCTTATCACTCTTTAGCTCCATTCTCCAATCCCTAGACCTCCTTACAACCGTATTTCACCTCCATACTCATTCCTCCACGTTTTTCCTTCCATCCATGCTCCAAAATACCATTTCTGAACATCCTGTAGAAAATCACAAAACATCCTGTAGAACCCCTGCAGACTTCCTGTAGAAGCTCACGAATGAGGTTTCTTGAAGGCCAAACTTTGTGAAACTCTCTCGAAGGGTGTTAGGGACCCCTTAGGCCCTCTCTGAACCTTCCTGACCTCTTCCAAGCATTTCCTCTCGCCGATCCACATCTGCACAGTCAAAAACAGTGAAAGCACATGCATGTTAATTTTGACAACTTATTCAAAAATACAAAAAGATGTTTTCTTCAGATAGTGATAACTTAGACACATGCATTTTACCTTCCTAGAAGTCAGTGGCATCTCTTTCAGTAGCTTGCATCCTCTTTTTCGCATCAGTAGGGTTAGCCAGTAAAATTAGGGTTTGCTAGGGTTTACATTTCCTTTCAGCTTTTCAGTTTCTTTCTGCAAGTAGATTAGCTTCCTTCGAGTTAGCTTTCGTCCATCAATTAAAAATCTTCTTCTCAGAGCTCATAGAAGTTGGCTTAAGCCCCTAGCGGACTTGTGCCAGCTGACCAAGTGACAGCTGAGGCAACAGCTAGTACTTGTGTATACAGCACCGTCGCTTCCAAGTTTGTTACGAACTACCGGGTTGATAAAATTAAAGAAGGAAGTCCCAGGAGTTGCAGCATTATTGCTGCAACACTGGGGCCCACCACTCTTTTTGTCGTCGTTGCCGAGGATGCGTCAGAGTATTGGTGATTGCTACTTTTCTTCTATTTTCTACTACAACCTTCTGCTAAGTAGTTTATTTCATTTCCATTCTGCAATTTCATTTCCGCAAAAGTAGAGTAGACATTTACTGCTTCCGTATATTAGCATTTCAATTCTGCAAACGTAGATTAGCATTTCAATTCCGCAATTTCCATTCTGCAAGTGTAGCTTAGCATTTCATTCCTGCAATTTCATCTGAGCAAAATAGATTAGTCCTTTCCTGCTTTCATTTCAATTCCGCATTTTCATTTCAGCAAGATAGTTAGTTGCAGTTCAATCTATTTTAGTTTTGTAGGTACAAGTAGAAAAAAGCAAAAATCAACCAAAAAGATTTCCTTTCATGCCTTATAGGAGTAGAGATAATTCAGAAAAATGATTCAACAATACCCCCACTGCTTCACACAACCAACCTTCTCCCTTCTTCGATGGCTGTTATTAAAGAACCCTTAAGTGGACAACAAGACATATTTCAAGAACCTCTAGGGGAGAAGAAGAAGGAAACATTCTTCTGGAGTAAATGGCTACAAGAATAAATGTTTGGAGCAGTACCTTATTCAAAAATGAATTTGGAAATCAGATGGAATATTTCAAGAGCGATATAAGGCAATTTCTTTCCATGCAACTGGATACCTTACAGACCCAAAAGAAGCAAGAAGAAGCCAAGAGGGCTTTGGTCATATTTTGTCCCAGGTGCACTAGAAAGCATCCTAAGAACGAATGTCCAATGCACTCCCTAGAAGTGTGTTTTGTCTGTGAAGAATACCATCCTACAGATCAGTGCCCTTCCTTTCTTGGAATCAAAGCTGCATATCAAAGGGCTAAAGAAGTCATTGAACCACTCTATTTCATGAACCAAAGGAGGTCACATGGACCCATACCCTACCAGCAAGGAATGCAAAAGGCATCCCAAACCTATTATAACCCCTATCAAGCCACTTCCACGCCTTCTTGGGGTCCCCCTGCTCATCCTTCTTGGTTCACACCTCCTCCTTGTTCCTTCATAGATCCATATTATGCCCAACCAACTGCTCATTCATTTCACTCTTATGCTCAGCCACAGCCTCAGTGAAATGCACCTCATCAGGGGTGAAGGCCCCATTACAACTCTCCTCCCGCTCATTTTCCTCCACCACCTGCCCAACCACAACCCCATCCACATCCATCTCAAGAATACACCCCCACTCAACTACCCATACCACCACTTCCAACCCCACACATTGGAATAGCTCAACCCAATAGAAAAGCTGAGGCACAACATGTCCAACTGACTCCTCTTGAGCTCAATGATCTTCACCATAGCTCAGGAAGAGTATTGCAAAAAAGAGATTATCTTGAAAGCATTGAAGGACTACATCCAGCAAAAGAAGATTCAAAAGTGAAAATCAAAGAACCATGGGCTACACTTGATGAAGAGAAGACATCAGAACCAGAGATCGAGAGAACTCCTTCATGGTTACTATCAAATCCTCTATGTATTCAAGAGAAAACTCAACAAAGAGAGGAAGATGTGAGGGTCATGATAGAAGAAGATATGGAGAATGATCCAGATCAGCAAAAGGACCAAGGATATCAGAACTATATTGAAATATGGTTTCAGACGGTCACTAAGTTGCAGCAGTACTCTCTTCCTCATCTATGCTCGATCCCTTCAAAGTCAAACCATTTGTTCTTTGAAATCCAGATACCTGTCAAAGCATGCATTTTGAGCCTCCACATCATTTTGTCTCTAATCTCTATGTGCACATGGCTCCAATGGAAGTATTCTTATACTTGAGAACGATTTTGTTTTTCAAGTAGGGTGGGGTAAAAAAAAATTAAAAAATTAAAAAATTAAAAAAATGAAAAAATGGAAATAAGAGATAAAATCTAAGGTGAAAACCTTCTTGGAGGCGCCTTAGATTGGCTCATTGATTGAAAACGTCCATGAGGCGGTCAATGGGTTGAAAAAAAAAAACAGTGAATAAGATCCCTGGGTGAAAACCTCCCTTGGAGGCGCCTAGGGCAGGAAATTAGGGTGAAAACCTCCATGAGGCGCCCTAGTTGTTTTAAAAAAAGAAAAGAAAAAAACAAAAGAAAAAGAAAAAGAAAAAGGAAACGGGACTAATCTCTGTGAAAAATTGCACGTTGCAGTGAATACATTGCAGGAAAAGAGGGGTGCGAAAAACGAGGACAGGAGCTCGTACTAGGCTCCAGGACATCCCCTCAGACACCCCCTCCATGGCCCTCACCTCGCCTAGGATTTGGTCACATTCGGGTTGAGATTGGGCCTTCCACAGGAAGTTCTGGGCTTTCTACAGGAAGCTACAGGCGCTTCTACAGGAAGTTCTGTATTTCTACAGGAAACATCCTGTAGAACCTTCAGGCGAGTCAGATTCGATTTTGGAAGGGAATCTAAAGCTTGAAATCTATTGGTTAGTCCTGCAAGCATCCATGTTTCCATCCCTCACCTTTCTCCATCATTTTTTCCACCTCATTGTACTTCTTTTATGAAAACTGTGTTTTCTACAGGAAGTTCCTGTAGAAATAACAAAAGGCTGGAAATGGATTTTAAAAAGCAGTTTGGAAAACATGGAAGCTTCATCAAGGGTTCATAAGTCCTCCTGTAATCTTCAAACTCCTCCTCCATCATTTCCGTGCCTGCATCACAGCCCAAACTCATTTATTATTACCATGCAAAAAACTGCAGAATACTTGGAAACAAAAATACCTAGTGTTGAAATTTGTTTTTTCCATAACTTGAAAACCGTGCATCCATTTACAAAACCTCTTTACAGGGAGTTGTATAGTGATGACGGCAACATGTCTGAGCAATTTCAGCCAATTCTAGTGCACGGTTTCCAAGAAAGCAGCCTCCATCCCCTTCAGCCATTTTTGCATTTTCTCCATATCCGTGCATCCGTTTCAAAACCTGTTTCATGGGGAGATGCATATGGGTGATAGTATCCTACCCAAGTAGTTTCAGCCAATTCCGATGCATAGTTTCCTAGAAATTGATCTCTGTAATCTTCAGCTATTTCCAGTTTTTCTCGAAATCTGTGCATCCATTGATCGCGATTTTTCTATGGGAGGCGCATAATGATGATAGGAACATGCTCAGCAAGTTTCAGATCGATCCGGTCTATCGTTCGGGAGAAATGGCGAAAACAAGTTTATGTCCAGTGAAAATTCAATATCAGCAGCTTGAGGGTGCAGATCTGAACGTGGAAGCCAACTCCTGCAGTGTGGATCCGACTAGAGGATACATGCACAAGAAAAAATAGCCATGAATTTTCCACCAAGCCATCATGAAACCACATAAACCAATGCATGCAGCAAATGAAAGGCCACAACACCTCACAACAACCATTTGACTTCCAGGTATGTGACTAAAACTCGTTCCTCTATTGCATGAATCTAATTTAAGAACTGCATGAACGAATGGAATGGTTGGATTAAGCCATGAATCTAGCAAGGTTAACCTGACATTTCTTTCTCTAGTGCTCATCCGTAAGTCATGCAATATACGTGGACAGTTGACTCACGTGAAAATTAAAACAACAGAGAGTGTTGGCCGTTTAAACCTCAGCGTAATTGATGGAGTGATCACAGGTAGGAAACAGGGTGTTTCATGACAGCACTTCTGTCTGCATGGGCCGGTGCACATTTTTTCCACCTCACCACAAATCACGCAGTAATTAAAGAACGCTCAACTGAAACTCACGAACTGTTGTTCGTTTGCACTTGCCACATCCTCAACTAAAGTTTGCACAAAATGATTAACTAGTCATCCTCCACCAGTTTCTCTATATGTCTTTGAGATTCTGCTGCATATCAGGCTCGCTCAGAGGCGCAGGGGCATTCTACAGGAAGACGTTCCACAGAAAGTGCAGCATATCCTTCCGAAGCAGAGAAGCCTAGACTTTTCTTCATCGAGTTTGGAGTTCTGAGAGAGGTAGGCTTGAAAAAAACACTCTTCCATGCATGATGTTTCGAAAGGTGGTGAATTAAAACTGTCTGGAGTAGGAGAATTAGAAGCAAATATGCCTGTGGGTCAAGAATGGTAGTTTGCCTGTGTGATACATGGAATTTTTTTCAGTTGGTTCTGCATCACATTCTCCGCCATGGTTCCTATTAACAAATTTCTCCTGTGGAAAAGTTAAAGCACTGTGAGGGCTAACATGTGCATGAAGAATGTGAATTTTATGTGGTTGTATGCATACTGGGGATGAAAATTAAGCTCTACACTCTATCTGTGGGAGCCTAATTCCCTTCTGACAGTCGAGTATTTCGGCAGCAAAAGTCTTGAAACCAAGGAATTGTTGTTCATTGATATCAAATAGCTGAGGAATTCTTCCTTGAGTCAAGGGGGAAACTATAATCAACATTTCCATTTCTGAAAAAAAAAAAAAAGAGCATAAGAGAAAGGGAGCACTCTCACCATGCCAGGGGGATTCATAATTCAGCATTATCCATGGTTATCATGTGAACTTACACTTCATCCAGCAATGAAGAAAGGGAACACATTGAGGTAGAAGAGAAAGCCAAGGGTAAGGAAACCCAGGATAGACCACCATAGAAAGAGCAAGAAGAGAAACAAGAGAAAGGCCAAGCTGCTGAGGCCAAAACTGTGGGTGGAAAAATGACACAGACGCCAAGGGAGAAACGATTGCAAATCAGGGCAGAGAGGACTAAAAAATTCCAAGCAAGAAAGGGCACACCCAAGGTAGCCGCAACAAAACTAAAGGAGAAGACACCCCCAACCAAGCAGGCCAAAACAGTGCAAACTGGTTCTACAGGAAGCCAGAAGGCCATTTCTACAGGAAGCCCGAAAACTGTTTCTACAGGAAGCCAGAAAATAGTCAACACAGTTCTTTCTACAAGAAGTCTGGAAAAAGGGCAAGAGAAGGAAGAATCTCCTAAGATTCTAGCTAGGGAGGGAGCAGCTGTGCTGGCAACCCTCATCACATCTCCAAAGCAAAAAGAAAAGCGGAAGAGGGAGCCTTCCATGTATTTTAAGGTAAGAAGAAGCACGAGGATAAAAACTGGCAGACAAAAAGAGCAACAGTCCAAAGGGCCAATCATGATTTTAGACACCCTAGCTACACAAAAGGAGAGGTCTCCCTCAAAGGCATCCATCACCTATGAATGGGGAAGCCCGAAGACATCCACCTGGAAAGAAATAATGAAAATGTTGGACATAAAAGCCTCTCTACAGGATGCTGAGATTGTTATCACTCAAGTTGTCCCTAGGCTCCTGTAGGGATACGGCCGAGGTAACCACAAACCAATCTTTGGATTGCAGGTTCTAGCCCACCTGCAATCAGAGAGGGCTCTCTCTTAATGATTCAACTTTGTTGATGATTTTAGGTTAGCTTTTGGCTCAGGGGTTTTTGTTTGTGTTTGGATGGAAGGAAAATGTTTTCAGGCAGAGAGGCAATTTATGAAGTGATAAATTTCAAACCATTGGGCATGGAGTCATGGGTTAGGATTATCAGTGCATCTTTCTGGTCATAAGAGAAATAATGAAGCAGGATAGCTGCTTATAACACAATCTTCAGACTAAAAGGATGAATGATATGTAAGGAATGAGAGGCACTTAAGAATCTCTCATTTAACTTAACAGAGGGAAAGATGATCTCTATCTAGGGGCAACGAAGAATCCCTGGATAACTGTCTTGGGTTAAGGCAAACATGAGCCATGTGGAATTCATATTTATGCTTAAATAGAGGAAAACATAAAGAAACAACAGAAATTGAGCATAGAGTGTATTGAAACAAATTCTAAGCTAATCTTTCTTTCAGCTGTTTAAGAGCGTAATTCATGAATGAAAACAGAGGTAAGAGGCACTTATTGAATTATGCACAGCACGAGAATTCCATAATCACTCTTCATCTAGTAAACACAGTGAACAATCCGTTCTCCAAGGCTCATAAGCAGTGTTTGATTATAGAAACTTATCAGATATTACAGTGCGAGTCTCTCCCGGAGCAAAATCAGCTAGAGATAGCTTGTTGACTAATCAACCAACCAACCAACCCATAATACAGTATTTAGGGCTGTCTTTATAGTGCAAATATCTCAAACTATTTATTACAATTGACCTAAAATAGGTCTGCAAAAAGAGCTTTCTAAATCTAAAAATTGTGCCAAAATTAAATGCAGGTAAATATCTATTGAACTATGTCACAGGTAGCTGGATCAAAAGGAGTGCAATGTGGCCCTTGGAGGCTCAAGGCAATACTGCTGGAATAACTATGCTTTGGCATCTACAGTTCTGTTATGGTGCGAGTTAAATGTGCAACAACCATGATTTGAGGGTTTTGAGTGGCCTCGCCCTCTTTTTTTGACTTTGCTGGAAGGTATTTAATTGTCTCCTGCTTTGGGCCGCTGTGAAGATCTTTGCTGATACTCTTTGCCGCTAAATTGATGGTCTCCGCTGCTTTCTGATACTATTTGACGTGCTTTTTCCCTGTAGATTTGATCTGATACTCTTTAATCTCTGTCTCTGGTCTTTTCCTGTCTTTAGATCAGTTTAATTTGGCAAAATTGGGCAATTTCGGGCTTTTTCGGTGCAAAACGGGCCAAGGAATCAAAAGATTCCCTAAAGATTCCCCAATATCACTCATTTTCCGTAGTGATGCGCGATTAGTGCTTCACGCTAATCGCGCATCGAAAACTGCCTCCGTTTCTTGTTCCAGAGCTCCGGAGCTCGACTTTTGCGCTTGCGCGAATTTTCGGTTTTCTAGCTGCTGACGTCAGCATGAAGTCAGCTATACGGCGGATGACGTTAGCCAGGTGACGTGGCAGGGTGACTCATACGTTAATGCGATGCGATAAGCTTCTTCCGATGCGATAGCAATATCGCATCGGCGGGGAACGAGAAGGTATTTATTTTGGAAATGCGATGCTTGCGACTGCCGATCGCCGATATCGCGATATCGCATCGGGCAACAAAGGATGGGGCACACCTCTGTGGTGAAAATATTGCGATATGGTGACATGAGATGGCTCACTAGGATCTGCAGAGTGTTAAGGAAATCAACAAGGGTCTATTGCGATCGGAAGGAGTGAGTATGTGCGTTAGAAGAGCATTTGAGGCCTCGGAAGGGGTCCGATAACCTAAAAAGGGATTTTATACTTTGGAAGGAGTCTATTGCATTAGAAGATGGTTTGAAGGGGAAACATGGGGGTTCTTGCCAAGTTTCAGACAAACTGAGCAATTCCGGGGGGTACTTATGGTTATTTTTCAACCAGGGGGAGGGATATTTACATAGGGGATCATTTACATAGTTTTAGTAGGGGGATGGGGAAAATATAGGGAGTTAAATAATAATGTCAGTAGTTAATATGCAGATGGTAAGAAAGCGCTAAGTTTGAGAGATCTTAGGCTTCAACGGGGAGATAGAATTTTTATAGAGAAAGTATGGATCCTTCCTTGAATGAAGCAGATCTTCACCTAGGCTAAATGACATGGAAAATGATGAAACTATGAGATGTCAAGCAGATCTTGACCTCTTTTGGGGAAATTAGTTAATGATTTCGAGAAGATGGAGCAAGGGAAGTTAGTTACGCCTGGTTTGAGCTTCTTCAAATAAAAATGCTTGATGACTGTGATCTGAGTGTAGATGGTACTTTAAAATATGAACAGACATCAAGATTCTGCAACCTCAAAACTACCTACCCAGCCTAGTTACCTAACATTTTTTCTTCTTTTGGTTTGGGTGCACTTAGACTTGCAGACCCAGCATTTCAGTTTTTCTTTTTTATGCTTTTCTATCTACAAGCTACCCTTATTTCATCCAAGGGCCCAGATTAAGCAGTTGGGCTCCTTTGATTCTCTACCTATCTAAGAATCTGCCAATATTAAGCTGTTTGGACAGATTTTCATCCTCTATATTCTAAAACAGGAAATTGAAACCTAGGGAGACCAAGATTAGGCTGTTTGGACCTCCCTTTAACTGAAAATTGTACAAAAATGGAGCGAATCTTCAAAATCAACCTGCAGAAGATGGACTTTGTATAGCCTTCTTTGTTTGGTGACTGTTTAGCAAATATGGAGCATTGCAGCATGCAAAGTATGACATATTTGGTCTGTAAAATGTCAATCATGAAATATGAGTAACCTGCTGCAGCAAGAGGCTAACACCCTCTTTGAAGGTTTTAACCATGTCAAAAATATTGGTGTATTGATCTGTGATCTGTTTGCGAGCAGTGTCCTTTGATGTTCTGTCTAAGGAACTTACCTTTAAATTCCTGCAAAGAGCATGTTCCAGATGATGATATAGATTATGATGATGATGATGTTGATACTGATATGGTGAATACTTTGTACATGAATTATGAATTGGATGATACAGATGATGTGATGGATGAGAAAGAATAATAATGATATCAAAAAGTTGAAAAGTACATCGAGTTATGTATTTATATGTTTCTAGTTGGTTTGTTCTCTTTCGTTAACCTTACATTTTTATTTTCATAGTTTTTATGATTGAATGTTATTGTGCTTATTTTAGATATATTATAGTAGATATATTGGGTATGGGGAATTGAGAGTGATGTGAGGGGGAAAGGTCCATATGAGCTTCCACCTGCACGTGGATAGCCTTGTTAAGTAGAGAATATATTATTCTTTAAACGAAGAGAAGCTCTTTTACGTTTATACCATAATTTCTAATTTTCATTGTAATGGTTCATTAAGCAAACGTACCAGACAAGTTGGGCGACGGGTAACCGTGGTGACATGAGGGTCGAATAGACATGTGAGGTAAGGTCGACCCATGATTTCCCATGAACTGGGTTCCCACAAGGGTGTATCATAATGATTTAAAAAAAAATAACTAAATTAATGTTTAGGTGTTCAAAGTCGGTTTATACTTGATTGATTATGCATCATGGACGTACTAAAAAATGATAATATTTTTTTGCATCAATGAGATAATGATTTGTCTTGACTAATTTTCATAGTAGGGCAAAGGCCTATGCCCTAGATGCACTTGCACAAAGGCGAGTGCCCAGGCACCCTGGGGATAGTCGTGAGCTAGGAACACTAGGACGTCTGCCCAATAGGGTCGTTCAATCGACGAGTTGGTGGGTTGACTCGACTTGGCAAGGAGTGCCCACATAAAAGAAGCAAGGTTAGACCATGACTTTCCATGAACAAAGTTTCCACTAAGGGGCATCATAATTATTTTTAGAAAATTGACTAAAATAATGTTTAGGTGTTAAAATATGGTTTATAATTGATTGATTATGAAACATGGTACTAACAAATTATAATATTTTGTTGTCACTGATGAGTGAACAAAGGTCGGGTACCCGAGTACCCATGGGGGCATTGCGTGATGGGCACACCAGAGCACTTGATGCCCATGGGGAAGTCACGCGATGGGCATGCCAGGGCATCTGCACAAAATAAATAATGTTGCCCCATGACTGCCCATGAACAAATTTCCCACAAGGGAGTCTCATAAAGATTTTTAGAAAATAAAGTAAACTAATGTTTAGGTGTTAAAAGGAAGTTTATAATTGATTATTGATCATGGATCATGGAAATAAAAAATGATAATATTTGGTTTTCAGTGATGACCTAATGATTTTTGTTCACTAATTTGCATATCAGGGTGAATTGTTGTGCCCGCACGAAGGCGGGGTGCCCAGACACCCACGTGGGTGTCACATGTTGGGCACACCAAGGCACCCGACACTCATGGGGATGTCATTTTCTAGGCATGCCAGGCACTTATGCAACGAGTTGGTGGGTCGACCCAACTTAGGAAGTGGTGACCGTATAAGAGAAGTAAGGTCGGCCCATAATTGCCCATGAGCAGAGTTCCCACCAAGGGGTCTCATAATGATTTTTAGAAAATTGACTAAAGTCATGTTTGGGTGTTAAAAGTCAGTTTATGATTGATTGATTATATAACATGTTACTAATAAATTATAATATTTTGTTGTCACTGATGAGAAAATGAAGGTGGGGTGCCTAGGCAATTCACACTTGCACAAAAGAAGTAATGTCGACCCATGAATTCCTGTGAACAAAGTTCCCAAAAGGGGGTCTCATAATTATTTTTAAAAATTTAAGTAAATTAATTTTTAGGTGTTAAAATTTGGTTTATAATTGAATATTTGTCATGCAACATGGAAATAAAAAATGATAATACTTTGTTTTCATTAATGAGATAATAATCTGTTTTCTCTAATTTTCCAAGCAGGGTGAATGCCTACACCTGGGCACACCTACACGAATGCGAGGCGCTTGAGCACCCATGGGGGCATTGCATGCTAGCCATGCCAGGGAACTCATGTGACAATTTAGTGGGTCGGCTTGACTTGGCATGGGGTGCCCACACAAAAGAAGTAATCTTGGTCCATGATTGCCCATGAGGCTAGTCACTGCTAGTCTAGTAGGAAGGCTCCTAAAGCCAGACCCACTATCTTGGGGTGAATATATCATTATAGAACAAGTCTATAAGGTATTTTGTTCAATTTGGCTTAGATCCTCTCTTAGGCGACTTCTTCTAACTGGCACATAGAACTATATCTATGCACTTGTCCCTTCAGTATATCCATAAGATTCATTTCAAACATCCCTTACGGTGGACTGCTATTTCTCTTCTGATGTTAATGATATCTTCTTTCACAAGCCTGATACTTCCTACAATGCTCTCTGTAGTAGAAGCTTCCAAGGTGCTAAGTCAAGAAGCTCTACTCAAGGTGATAAACTGATCCTCTTCTTTAGTTTAGGTCAAAGTTCTATACTTGCTCAACACTTACATATAATTTCTCCTTTTGCTACCTTTAACAATAGGTCTAGTCCCTTGAGATATTTGTAGCGTTCTATTGCAAGTTTATCCCTTTAGGGTTTTCAATAGTCCCAAAAGGATGCAAAATTGATCTCCCTTCAAAGTGTCACAACTCGATGGAGTGAGAGGTTTCTATTTCAATATACTTGTATAAATTGTAGAATTTTTGAAGATAATTGTGGTCCTTTAGGGTGACTGAGATTTTGATCAGACCTTCCAAATGAGCCCATAATGCCTCTATATAGTTCGGTCTTGGTCCTTCTTAAAAGTAGTTTTATGATGATTGAATGGGAAGTGTTCATCCAGAGGAATTCCAAGGAGTTTTAGGATGACTGGAAAAAGAATTATAGGGCTCAACTGCAGGATATGTTTGAGGTCTACTATGCTACCATTTGCAAGCCAATGTAGAGGTTGATAGATCAAATCACAAGACAATACATGAATATTATCATATTATGAGTTATGGATGCTTATGGTTAACTAATGCCTTCTATTGAGCATTGAACGCCATGAACTGACATTATTTCTTTCAAAGTTCTCTTCTACTCACCACATTATGGATTGAATGTGTATTAATGATAGTGATTTAAGACATCCCATAACAATTGATAAAATTATCAACTAAAGTCTACCTCTACTAATTCAAATTACATGATATTTTTTTTATGTAACCATTAGTGTAAATTGATTATTAATTAAGAAAATTAATCACTATTTTCTATCACATAGTTGTTGAATATTTTTTTTAAAATTAACAATTACATTATAAATTTTATTATTAAATGAAAACATATTATATTAATTATTATATTATTAAATCAAACCATATATATTAATTGATTATATTATTAAAATCAAAAACCATATTATACTAATTATTATATTATTAAATTATTATTATTAATTCCTAGCTCGTATATATGTTTTTGGCAATCATTGCATATGATTTTCGCATAGACTATGAATTTTCTCGGTGGATCCGTTCCCTTACACGTTTTTGGCATGTCATTGCATATGGTTCTCACATAGGTTGTGATTTTTTTGGGTGGCTCTGCTCCATTATACATTTGATGCATTTGATTCCTGTAGTATAGACGAGGGTTTCTTGGTGGCTCCGTCCCGACATTCGATTCTTGTAGCAAAACTCAGGGTTTCTTAGTGAATCCGCTCCCCACATTCAATTCTTGTAGCAGACCTCAAGGTTTTTCGATGGCTCCACTCCCTACATTCGATTATTGCAGTAGAACCGAGGGTTTCTCGGTGGCTTCGCTCCCCACATTCAATTCTTGCATCAAACCTCAGGGTTTCTTGATCCAAAATGGATCTTGAAAGACAAGTCAGAAGTTTACCATATGTTGACAACCAAGGTGGAAAAGTTTTTATCGACTTGTGCAAAGGTTGATTGCCCCAATTGACTATGAAATTAGTGCCAGAATGAAGGTTTCAACACACTGATTCTGGTCATGTCTTGGGATTTTCGTTTGGCATCCCGGTGATGGAGAAATCATCTAGCGAAGTTGATGTATCGAAGAATGCCTTGTTAACTATGTGACTTGTTGCAGTTCAAAAGCACAAACTTCATCTCCAGGTTCCTACAAAAGAATGATGGTAAGAAATAGATATTTATTAATGGTTTTGGCACATTTTATATTTGGCGAAAGTTAAGGGTCAAATTACATTAATGATGTCAAAACATTACACTATGGTGCACATGTTAACTAAGATGCTAAACCTATGGTTTTAATACTATGATATATTACAAAATGGGCGCATTTCACTATGGTCTAAACCTAAGGTGAAAGGCGTTAAAGGTGAGCGCATTATTAAAATTCCAAATCATGTGGAGCTAAGGTAAAAGTGGCAATGGTTATGAGCGTATATTGAATCCAATGGTGGAATTTTAATTAACTATATATGTCGCATTTTCAAACTATATGCTAAAGTTTGCTTTTCAAACTATATGCTAAAGTTTGCAAATAGTGTTATTACAACGCATTCAAACTTTGTCGATAGCATTATTAAAGGGTATATGTAATATTGTTGCATCAAAATGTTAGTGCAATCCACATCATGGTGCATAAGGCGGAGATATTAAAACGTTACGACATATGGTTTTGGTATAACGATGTTTGGAGTAGAACGTTATAACATATAAACCGCAGGCCGAGACCACTGATCACATGCTATGGGCAGGAGTCAACAATGCCGAGGTATCAGTCTAGACAGTTATGTGGCATGATAATTACATAGAGAAGGTTCAGTCACCAGCGGAGAAGGTCCAAAGGCACGGAATCAGTTTTCAGGCCACGATAGGTTAGTTACCATGCAACGTAGGTATAGCCAAAGGCACGGGATCTAGCTCAACTGCCAGAGGCACGTAGAACGAGTGAGAGCTTAATGGGGCAATTCCTATTTCCACCTCCATAGCAAATTTAATGCTATGGAGGGTACTCTGTCAGAGTCAATCCATGTCCTAATCCTAAGTGTTCAGAAATTCCATTTCCCCATAAGTCAGAGCATGTTTTGATGATGCATGAGATTCCTATTTTGGAAAATGAAGATCCGAGGTTAACCCAAATGTTTTCAGTAATGAGACTAGCCGAACCGAGATATGGTCTTGGTTATCTTGAGCAAGCTAATGGACTTATACCAGATTGCCAATTTGGTTCTATTCTGGATGACTGCAAAAAGCCAGCAGTCATGGAGATGCACAAATTTTTCACTTTAATGGATGGATGTCTGAAAAATAGAGTCCCTGCCAAATGGATGAAAGCCCTATTGAATTGGGATCTTTCTACAAATCCTAAAGCAAAAGAATTTGGTTTCAGTTATTCTATGTCTGAGAAAATAAAATTGTCTCAAGAATGGAAAAACCACATGGAATGTACTAACACATGGATCTCATTCTATGTTTGGTTAGAGAAGAGAAAGCAACAAATGATTTTAATCACTGATGCATCCACTTCATCTCAACATTCTTGGATAGCGCTAGATGGCCTTAAAGTTGAAACACCTACAACTTTTCCTCCATACAAAGGCATAGTGCTTGGAGAATGACAAAATTATGTCAAAGCAATACCATTAGTATTAAAGGATGGCAGTGCATCTGGTACCGATAGCAGAGTACATAAACTTCTAAACAGCTGAATTGGACAAACACAGCTATTAAAGGTCTTGAAATGAACATGGCTAAATCCAAAGAGGTCAAAGAACAATTTGATACTGTCCAAGTTTCTTTACATTCTGTAAATAATTCCTTGAACAGTGTTCAAAATTCTACTTTAGTGATTAGATGATATGTTAGAGAATCTCTAATAAAGCTAGAGAATGTTGAGGACAAAATGGTGGAACATATTGGTTCTACATCTAGACAAATTCTACATCTGGACAAATAAATGAACTGGTATAGAAAATGAATCAATTATCTATATCCAAAGTAGAAAAACCAGTGCTTTCTTCTGTTTTGCATAAAGCAAGTGTCCGTATTCAAGATCCTGTCAAGCCAGTGGACGGGTTTCCTTTTTATTCCCCAAAGAAATTGCATCCCAAGAACCAGAAAAAGTTGAAAATCCAAGTGAACATATTTCTATAGCAACTCTATTTAAGGAAGAGGAAAAAGAGCCAGAAGTTATGCCTATATATCAGCATTTGGAAAGTCAGTGCAACAGGTATTCAGCGCCTGATATCAGAGAAAAAGATAAATTCCCTAAAACCCACACTTTCTTCCCTGATTCTCATAGGGAATGTACTATAGATAACCTCAGTGTCAGCGAGATAGGACAAATGGTAGACATGATGTTTACCGAATATAAACTTATTTGTCTAAGAGGAAAAACTGAAGTAGAAGCCTGCAAAACAATTATCCAGTGTTTCACAGGCACACTATCAAAATGGTGGGAAACAGAATCCTCTCTTGCTTTAATTCAATAGATAGAAGAATAGCTTCTCAAAGATAAGCAAGGAATATAATTCATAATTCAGATGGGACAATACAGAACAACATGATTGGAGCATTGACTTCCACGATTGTTGAGCACTAGTGTGGTTTTGAGGCAGAAATAGCCAATAAGTATGACATTATTTTAATGAATCTCAAGTGTAATAATTATCCCAATATGAAGACTTCCATCGAGATTGGATGCAAAGAATCTATGAAGTCAAAGACTCAAAGAATTTTTTATGGAAGCAAGTTTATCTTGCATCACTTCCTTCCAATTTTGTTGACTATCTCTGAATGCAAGAATTTTTTCAAACGCCTTTTGAGTCTTACACATGGGGACAAACATATTCAATTATTACTAAAGCTCTAGTTGGTCTTTCCATAAGCTCGAAAGTTAATAAGTCTCTAGAAACATTGTCCAGATTCCCCGATAGCAAATCATTGTGCAGCGACTATGGGTTATCTCTTGATGATCCATTAGTAAAAAGGAGAAAAATCAAGAAACGAGTCAAGAAAGAAAAAAATTTATCAACCGGAAAAGACTTTAAGAAGAAAGACCAATCTTTTCGACAACATAAAAGGAAGGGATATTACAAATATGTCCCTAAGACACATTATTATAAACCTTCTGATATTCACCTGCATAGTGTTAAACAAGAAAAATGGAATAAATTGACATGTTGGTTATGTGAAAAAAATGGCCATACTGCAAATCCCTGTCCAGTAGGTGAAGAATCAAAAAGAAATCGAGGCAAGAAATCTCAACCTCAAAATAAAAAATTAAAAACTCCAAAAACAGAGGCTTAGTATCTTTGCATGAGGTGTGGGTCTATAAATCATAAAACTGATCATTGCCCCAATGTGGTGATCAAAGAACACCCCCCAAATTCAGCAGCGACAGTTGCTTGACTCATTTGTTGAAAGTTCTAGTTTTGTATATACTTCAGAAGAAGAAGTTGAAGAATTAAATTTTTATGCAAATGCTTGTGATTGTTCAGAGTCTGAAAATTGTAAATGTATTTTCTCTTATGAATCTGAAATTTCTAATGAATCTTCTGATGAAGATATATAGCGTCATAAATAAAAAGAAAAAATTCTTTTGGTACAAACAGAAGAAGATGAGATAAAAATCTTGTCCCAAATAAACGCTATGGAAGGAAGAGAAATGAAGAATCGCCTTATGGAAGCCTTTATGGATCAAATGAAATCTTCCAACAGAAGTTCTTCAAAGAAGCCACTCTTCATTGAAGCTTCTTATAAAAAGAATGCAAAATCATTCCAAAGACGTTAACAACAGGATAAGGTTCGCGCGCTTACCTTGGGAGAGGTAAGTCATGAAATTCACAATCTCAAATCTAAAATTTCTATTCTTAAATCTTAGAATGTGAGATTAGAAAAAGGGAAATCCATTGATGAAGCAGATCCTATAGAAGAATACGATACAGAAGAATTTTACAAGTCAAATGTACAGAATTATGAAGGAAGAAAAGATACTACTTCCGGTTTTCAAGGAATGAGGATACTCGCCATCGAATACCAGCGACATGATGTACAAATAAATATTTGCATACACGGGCAGATGTTCAAATTGATTGCTCTTATTGATTCTGGAGCAGACGTAAATATTCTAAATACAAAAATGATCATTGCTAAATATTGGATGATAGCATAAAGAAAAGTTATTGGCTTGGGAAGTAAAACACTGAAGTATGAAATTCCCAAGGCATCTCTCTGCTTTGATAATCAATGCATAAAATTAATTTGCAGCCGCTGACATCCCTGTTGGTTGTATTTTAGGTAACATATTTTTCGTTGTTGTTGAACCACATGGTTCATTTAGAACAAAAAAGAATAAGGGTGGATATTTTATTACTCTTCCTACCTCCTCAAATGGCCCAAGAAAAATTAAATTACCATATGTCTCAGCTCTATGAGTCTTGACAATGGCTCAGAGTATGGAAGAGCTAAAGAACGTTGAATCAAAGCTAACAAAATCTAAAAGCTCTGAAATCCACCATTCATATCTCACAACAGCTAAGCTTACCAACAATACAAAAGAATATTTCAAAATTAAAGGTACAAATAGAGAAAGAACGCTATGCAAAAAATCCAAATGTTTTTTGGCACAGAAAGCAATATTGTGTTGAATTTCCCTATAAAACAAAATATACAGGTAAGCCATGTAAAAGTAAGGCAATTCCGATGAACAAGGAATATCGTGAGCTTTGCGAAAAAGAAATCAAAACTCTGTTGAGTAAGAAATTGATCAAAAAATTAGAGAGCCCGTGGAATTGTTATGGGTTCTATGTAAATAAAATAGCGGAACAAATCATAGGCATCCCAATGCTAATCATCAATTATAAGCCTTTGAACTCAATACTAGCAGATTGTACATCTCTGATTCCCCACAAAGGAGATCTGATAAGCAGAATAGCAAGAGCAAAAATATTTTCCAAGTTCGATTTAAAATTAGGGTTTTGGCAAATTGCTATATCAGAGAAGGATAATTTCAAAACATTTTTCAGTGTCCCAGCGGGACATTATGAATGGAATGTAATGCCTTTCGGCCTAAATCATGCACCATTCAAGTTCCAGAAGGTGATCGACTCTATATTCAAACCCTTCTTCGATTCGCTAATTGTGTATATCGATAATATACTTATTTTTTCAAAAAAATTGCAAGATCATTTTAAATATATACAGACCTTTGTAAATACAATAAAAAAGAATGGTCTTGTATTAAGCGAAAAGAAAATCGAAGTCTTTCAGACTTCCATTAAATTTCTTGGCCATACTATATTCAATGGCCAAATCTACTTGCAAAAACATGCTTTGGAATTATCTAACAAATTTCAAGACATGATTACAGACAAGACATAGCTACAAAGATTTCTTGGTTTAAATTACGTAAGTAATTTCTATCAACACTGCACCAAGGACAGAAGCTTATTAAATCAAACGCTGAGAAAAAATCCTGAACCTTGGACCCCACTCCATACCAGAGCAGTTCAAAAGATTAAAGCCATGGTAAAAGACCTTCCCATACTATATCTATCTAATGATGCAGCTTATAAGATTGTAGAATCTGATACCAGCAACATTGGATGGGGGGGGTATATTAAAACAAACAAAAAAAAAGATAATGAAGAACAAGTTATCTAGTGCACTTCAGGAACATGGAACCCCACTGAGAAAAGATATTCTACCATAGAAAAATAGGTAAAAACAGGGTGAAATAGCATCGACAAATTCGAGATCCATCTGGTCAATATACTATTTCTTCTCAGGATAGAGGCCTCTGCCCTTATGAAGGTGCTTAATAAAAATATCAAGAAGCCTGGAGAAGCCTGAATAGCAACAATATGGCAAATGCGAACACAGTCCATCTTTGATATGAACAAAGTGTAAATCAAGTATAATCGATATTTGAAAAATTCAATAAAAGTGTTATTTCATTTTCCGCTTACAAGTTCTATGTGCTTTAGTTTGTGCTGCTGTTAATAATTGTCTCATAATTTTTACTTGAAGTTCATTAAATGTGATCCAAAAATTACAAAAATAATTAACTTCATGGTATGGCCACGTTAATGTTCAGTGCAAACACATTAATGATTGAGGTAAATGGGTAGAGAGCTTTGGTTTGACTCACTCATAAATGAATACCACATTGATTTTGATTTCAAAGACATCCACTCATCAATTTATGTCTACATCAATACGCAGAAACTTAAATCCTTTAATGAATATTTATAACATTGCGCCATATGAATAATTGGTGGAAAAAATACTTAAAACACTTTTTATCCGGTCATGTAAACTATCAAAACCATATGTCTAGAATTAACGATGAATTTACATCTTTCATGCTCATCGATACCCCTTATCGTTAATGTTGGGTAAATCGTTTAAGACAGCTTTTAGTTATGAGATGGTAGGTACGGGTCATTTTTTTTTCAAATATAAATAGATTTAAAATATTTATGAAGTTTTGGGATAGGTTTTAATAATCAGAGTATTGTTGCAGTTATCAATTAAAATTACTTGTGTTTATGTTTGTTTTTTGGATTTAAATTTTTATTTTATGGTTTATATAATATGGGGATTATTAATTAATTTTTTTATAAAATGAATTAAATATATTCAATTAATAGTGAAAACAATCATTACTAATTGCTATGTTTTAATGTAAATTAATTATTCAATAAAACACATGACTACTTGTCTTTCTCAAATTATTCACATTGAAATAAAGTAACAAATGTTAAATTTACCATACTTTAATTAAGCATTTAATGTATAACTTCTCCAATATATGTCAAAAGTTTAAACATAATATTAATTATATATATAGAGGCCTAAAGAATGAAATATAACATATATCAAACTTATATATATGTACTAATATAGATTAATTCATCATTATTATTGAAAAACCACCACTTTCTCAAATTATTCACACATTAAAATATAGAATAACAAATATTACAACTATTTTAAATTTATCA
>APFE031533150.1:43630-65803 GCA_000404065.3 Pinus taeda
CATATGTCTAAAAATAGACATAGTCTAAAAATAGACTTGCGCCAAAAATAGCCTACGGGCCCACTTAGTGAAGGCGACTCTTTTCACTAAGCTCCATCATCTTGTTGCAATCTCAACACCGACCTCTTCCAAGCATTTCCTCTTGCCGATCCACCTCTACACAGTCAAAAACAGTGAAAGCACATGCATGATAATTTTGACAACTTATTCAAAAATACAAACAGATGTTTTCTTCAGATAGTGATAACTTAGACACATGCATTTTACCTTCCTAGAAGTTAGTGGCATCTCTTTCAGTAGCTTGCATCCTCTTTTTCGCATCAATAGGGTTAGCTGGTAAAATTAGGGTTTGCTAGGGTTTACATTTCCTTTCAGCTTTTCAGTTTCTTTCTGCAAGTAGATTAGCTTCCTTTGAGTTAGCTTTCATCCATCAGTTAAAAAGCTTCTTCTCAGAGCTCATAGAAGTTGGCTTAAGCCCCTAGCGGACTTGTGCCAGCTGAGCAAGTGACAGTTGCGGCAAGAGCTAGTACTTGTGCATACAGCACCGTCGCTTCCAAGTTTTTTACGAACTACCGGGCTGATAAAATTAAAGAAGAGAGTCCCAGGAGTTGCAGCATTATTGCTACAATACTAGGGCCCACCACCCATCCCAAAAAAAAGTAAGTGAAAATGGGCAATTCTATCGACCAACATCTCCCCCCAAATGGCTTGGTTGCATGTCCTCATGCAAATCGTTTCCTGTGAAGATGAGGGTTAGATTCGTTGTGGCTAACATGGAGTTGTGTAAGATCATATTGTTTGGCCATTTCTATCCCATGAGGTTTAAACCCATCCGAGCAAATGATATCCTTCCACCAGTCTTCATCTACAGCATAATCCGGTCCATACCACTCAAAAGGAAACCAAATAATGGGAAATTGGAACCTTAACCCTATCCAATGGACCCCACAGTCTCATATGAAAGCGATATAACATGGAATTCTCTTCAATGCTCTGGAAAAATTGGGGGGCCCAAAACGTTCTCGCACCCGTATTGCTGATGATGAGAGCATCCAATGATTTTGACAAGCATCCTTGGCTTCTTCCTGACAGGTGCAGATTTGCCTCATACACATGTCAGCACACCACCGTTACATCCTCAACATATGGTATTGTCTTCCTTCTAATTTAAGGAATCTGTGATGTCTATTATAAATATCCATAGATTGGAAGTGCCCCTTTTTTATCATCAGTAGCCGATTTGCTTGGTTTTCCTCGAATGTGTCGAAGGCCTTCTTCCACTTAACTTGATTAAACATGAAGGACATGAAGGATCTTAACTGAATGTCTCCTACATACGATACTGGATTGACTGACTGATTAGTTTCAAGAATGTAATTATGCACAGATAACTCACATAAAAAATGATGATTTATTTGATTATGAAGTCTCACAATCCTAAGGAACTACATGGAGTCTTCTATATCATGGCTTATCTCTTGGTGGGTACTTTCCAGACATAAAAATAGATATTTCTCATGAAGGAAAAGGGCATAAAATTTAGTAGGGGGCCTACATGCCATTATTTGTTGCGTCAGGGTGAACATCTCATCCTTGTTTGCCTCTAGTAACTGAACCCATCCCTGTAACTCTTTAATCCTCTTCTGCAGCTTTTCTTGCTGCTACTTGGCCTTCTTCACCTGGGTGATATGATTGACCACCACTCATGCTGCTTGCTCCCAGATTTTCTTTACTCCTTTCCAGCGAACCTATATGGGAATGGATCCACGCTGAAAACTGGAAGCAATGGTCCTCCATTTTTGGATCAGGAACTCTCGAGCCTCTACCAAATGGAGAAGTGACTCAATTTGCATAGCTGCTAAAGCAATCTCCTTATCCTCTATCTGTACTGCCATTGAAGTTGTTATGTCAGTTCTCAGGGTTGTGGCAGCTTGACCAACATTTATTTTTTTTCTTTATTTCCTATTTCCATGACCATATTACCTGTTTCCTTAAGTTAGAAACTTCAATTTTTAACTGCGTTCTTTCTTTAAAAATCAATCAATACCAACTTTGGATGGGGACTTTCATTTTCACAAGTTCCTCGACAAATTCCTATTTTACAATGACCTACTCCATTTGTCTTGGGGACAGTATTGGGTTTGGTGGAGTAGAATAAAAAAATTCATCAATCGATTCCTGCTTTACTACTATTTCCTCTACATGTGCAAATGCTGACACTCATGGGGAAACTTCGGCACCCCCTTCTGTAGATTTTGGTACTGTTGAATTTCTCTCTAATTGCTCAGGAGCCGATACTAGTTCTTGGGGTGTAGTACCATCAATATATCCTTCCTATAGTCGTTTTGAGGCCATAATATCCTCCTACTTTCTCGGGAATTGATACTATTTCTTGTGGGTCAGTATCAACGACCACTTTCCTTTCCATCTGCACGACAATTAACACTAGTTCTTGTGGAATAATGTCAACAATGACTCTTTCTCTTATTTGTTTAGCGATTGGCACTAGTTCTTGTGGAGCAGTTTCAACAACAATTTCCCCTTCTATTTTCTCAAACGTCGACAATAGTTCTCATGGAACTTTGTCGAGGGTGGCCTCTTCCGCCATTTATTTAGTAGCTGACACTGTTTCTTTTGGATCAGTGTCAACAATAGTTTCCCCATATATTAACATCCTATATTTCAGTTTCCTCAACTCCACGTCCATTCCCTGAATCATCTTGCTAGTTTATCATCTCTTCATCCCTCTCTTTATCTACTCCTTCTAGTACTTGTTCCACCCCTTTCTCCTCCAATAATTCTTCTTAGGCCCTTACTAGCATCATGGTTGTCACTTCATCTTCTATTAGCTCAACCAGTTTTTGCCAAGTCACAGGGGTTTGTAACATGGCATGTATCACCAATAATCTGATGATTCCATGATTTGTAATGACTTCCAATGCTTGGTGTGACCGATGTGCAGATCGGGCCATCAATTGAAGATTGTTCCAAAGGAAAAACAAAATATCTATGGGATGCGCTTGGCAAAATCGAAGATATGCTAAAATCTTAAAATGATACTTAAAGAGGGTAGAAAGACGACCTTCACAGGTGATGTATTGCATTACAAAATATGCAACCTATACCCAAGGATGTGGCAGTGATTTCCAGTCATAACCTTTCCCTTTATGTACCACAATCTCCCCTTCCTGTAGGAATAATTCTGAAAATTCTAACATGGGTGTTTTCTGGGAAAACCACTTCTACCCCCCTTGTGGCAATCCACTGATATTCGAAATGCCTTCTTTTGTTACCTGAATTTCCATTCCACAAACCCTAGAGCGATTCCCTTCCCAATTTAGCGCAAACTCAATTATCACCCCTTCATCAAACCCTATAACCTTTCAAAGTAAATATGCCATCTTGCATCTCAGAAAATCTGCCATACTTCTAATTGACACTGAGTATGCCCTATGTTTTCTGGTTCATATCTAATGGCTTGGTCATCCATTCTATCAATTGTTCTATAGCAACTCTTGGAGTAGCAACAAGTCGTTAAGGGGGTTGTTAATTAATAAAATTTGCGGTAATAGGGATGACTGTAAATTCAGGTGAAGGTTATGGTGAAATCGATGGTTAATACAATATAATTATGGTAATTATTCAAACAGATTGGAAATGACCATATTTTAATGTCGGCCTGCATATTCGTACGTGATACCATTTCCAATGCACATGAATATATGTGAAGGGTATGGTGAAGACATAAACAGATAATGATAATAATGTGTGGTTGAAGCGAGGTTTAATAATAATGATGAAATGGCATCATTATTATTAAACCTTAATTAAATACGATATCTCCCCCCAACTAAGGTATGGCCATCCTCGGTCATGGTTGGTCATGTCATAAATGAAATATCAATCAAATCCACAGATTTGTTCAGGGATGTACTTGACGACTTACCTTAGCGAAATATCAACTTTGGTGGAGTAACAACACTAGTGGAGTATCATCATCAACGAAGTAACAACACCAGTGGAGTATCAACATCAGTGGATAAGAACACCTGCAAGAAAGGGAAAGGAGCATTTCTAATGGAGTAGTAGCAGAATTTTAACTTTATTATATATATATCATATAAATATATATATATTATATATATATATATATATATATATATATATATATATATATATATATAGATATATATATATTTATTTATTGAATATGAGGTGTAGAGGAAGCATTTTATGCACAAATGATTTCAAAACCAGAGTCATTAGAAATATGCTTAATAAAGGAGTCCCTAGAGGTTGGGCGGTGATATAATCTGAGGCAATGTCCATTTACAGGTAAACATGTATGTGACTCATCCATTGTTGTAAGTTTAACAATCTCATTGTCAAACATTGTGTCAACCTCATATGGGCCCATTCATCTAGAGGAGAGTTGTCCTTTAAAGTCCATGAATCAGGAATCATAGAGTAATGCCCATTCACCTTTTTGAAACACCTTTTTCTTGATGAATTTGTTGTGCCACTTAGTTTGTTGTTGTTGGATTGCAGCAATATTCTATACAACTATTAGACAAATTTCATCTAACTCATTGAGTTGCTCTAATCGGTGTCTCTAGGCTGTAGTAAGATATAGACCCAATTCAAAAGTTGTCATGAGCGTCTTAATTTCGAATTCCACTGGAAACAAAGGGGGTTTTCCATATACAAGCTCATATGGTGAAAACCCTGTTGTATTCTACCATGTAGTTCTATACACCCAAAATGCTTTAGGGAAATTTTCAGCCCAATTCCGGTAATGGTTAACTACTATGTTTGTGAGAATGTTTCCTAGTACCTTATTTGTGCTTTGGGCCTATGCTTGATTCCATATTTTTCAATAAGCACTATTATTGAATGTGATGTAAACTGTTCCCCTCTGTCTGAACCTATCTCTCTAGGATCCCCATACCGAGAAAAACTTTCTTCAAATAAAAGGTTTGAGATAACTTGTTCAGTGAATTTTGTGACGGCTTTGGCTTCCACCCATTTTGTCACGTAATCTATGCAAATGAGGATATGAACTTTCTAATGAGAAGGAGGATTGAATGACTCAACAAAATCGATAGAAAATTTTTTAAAGGGCTCAAGGACTAATTGAGGATGTAGTGGTCTTTCATCTGATTGAACAAGACGACCCATTCATTGGCAACTGTCACATCCTTGGACATATTTTCTAGCATCATGGAAAATAGAAGTCCAATAATATCCCATCTACAACACCTTATGACTAGTTCTCTTATTTGCAAAATGTCCTCCACAAGGACCATCATGGGCAACCTTCAGAATATCATATATCCCATCCTCTCCTACACAACGTGGGATTTATTGATTTAGTCTGGTATGGAAGAGATATCCCTCTATCCATGTATAGTAGGCACTTTGCTAGATAATTCTCCATTGTTCCATGTATGACGAATGATGAGGTACCTTACTGTAGCAAGATAGTTAGCAACATCTACATACCAAGGGTTGTGAGTAGAGTTTGAAAAATGATGTTCATCGGGAAAACTAACTTCTATAGGTGTATCTTCATCATTAATATTCAGCCTAGACAAGAAATCTACTACCACGTTATCTGTTCTTGGTTTATTGATGCAGGAGTAACCAGCAACAAAGCAGAGCGAAGCGTACGTGTACAACAAAGCTGAATCGAAGGAGAAAAATAGGAAAATCTACTTTAAAATAGAGTTAAAGCCGATTTAAAGCAATTAAAGAAAAAATAAAGAGAGAATGGATAAGTCTCGATAGACTTCCTATTGTTAACAGCCATGCACGCTTTTTGGAGAGTTTTTGTGGAGAAAAATCAGGAGAGGATAGGATCGGTCCTTCCTAAGACTTTTTATATAAATTTAATGCAATAAGGGTGTAAGAGATATTTTATTTTGTGAAGAAAATTTTGAGTGGGCAAGATGTAGCCCAGCGTGAATTCGTTTTAAGGCTGAAAGGCCTTAATTTTTGTAACTGTTTTATATAATCTATGAAAGCCTGTTCGAGTGTTATTTGTATATGCATGTGTTGTGAGCTTGTCAATCAACATCAATCATTCCAAGTTTGATGGCGATCTATATATTGTGTAACTGTTATATATGTCATTGTTCAACCGCTATGTATGAAGGGAAAGGGAGGATTGGCGTGCTGGTGATTGCTTGAAGTGATTTACATCTCTACTTTGTCATTGTTATGTTAACAAATTTGGTTCGATTTGAAAATTTTTTCTTATTAAAACAAGACCGTTCTTGAACCGGAAAAAGAAGAGAAATCTCTAGCGATGTTTTAAGAGTCGAGCCCCATGGAAGTTTCAAGTACCGAGCAATCCAATGGAGATTTGCAGAAGTTTCACGTTTCTGATTTTGCTGTATTTTTTGGCATTTCTTGCATTTCAATGTAAGGTGGTTGCAAGCAGAAGCATTAACTATGATGGAAAAGCTTTACTCATCAATGGACAGCGCAGGGTCTTCATCTCGGGATCCATACATTACCCAAGAAGCACTCCAGAGATGTGGCCGGATCTTATTTCCAAGTCTAAGGATGGGGCAATCGATCTTATTGAGATCTGTCTTTTGGAAGGCATTCGAGAGTTATGGAGGTAGGTTAGCGCAATGGCTTTGCTCGATGAACTACTGTATCCTATCGCTATTCTAATAGATGAACTCAAAAATGAGGATATTCATTTGTTGCACGCGGCTTAGGGAAGAGAGAAACCGGAAGGAATTAATCCCATTCCTGAGTGAGCACAATGATTGACAATTAAAGGGATCCACGGTTTAGAAATTAAAAGCGTTAAAGTTATTTAAAACGATTCCGATTAGGCTTGTGGGCCATAACCCGCAGGCCCAGGATCAAGTTTTTTTAAAGAAATTGGGATTTTGGGCAACCCCCAAATTCTCATTTTCATCAGTTGGTATCAGAGTAGTAAAAGATTCTGAGGAAGGAGGTACAGTTCTTAATGAAGTATGAATAGGTATGGTCTTTATATTTTGTGTCGGTAGCATCAGAGGAAGGTGAGAATATTGCAATAGCCTAGAGAGTTTACCAAAAGACCAAGGCTAGAGGAGAGCTTGGTGAGGTAAGAGGCAGCAAGGAGGACTTGCTGTTGCAGAGGTTGATTGCAGCTCACAAGTTAAAGATATTACGAAGACTAGGAGAAGCATATGACCAGGAGGTCATAAATTTTTGTGCCTCGAGAGTCTGATGCGGGAGCAACCAGCAACAAAGTAGAGCGAAGCGTACGTGGACAACAAAGCTGAATTGAAGGAGAAAAATAGGAAAATCTACTTTAAAACAGAGTTAAAGCCGATTTAAAGCAATTAAAGAAAAATTAAAGAGAGAATGGATAAGTCTCGATAGACTTCCTATTGTTAACATCCATGCACACTTTTTGGAGAGTTTTTGTGGAGAAAAATCAGGAGAGGATAGGATCGGTCCTTCCTAAGACTTCTTATATAAATGTAATGCAATAAGGGTGTAAGAGATATCTTATTTTGTGAAGAAAATTGTGAGTGGGCAAGATGTAGCCCAGCGTGAATTCGTTTTAAGGCTGAAAGGCCTTAATTTTGTAACTGTTTTATATAATCTATGAAAGCCTGTTCGAGTGTTATTTGTATATGCATGTGTTGTGAGCTTGTCAATCAACATCGATCATTCCAAGGTCGATGGCAATCTACATATTGTGTAACTGTTATATATGTCATTGTTCAACTGCTATGTATGAAGGGCAAGGGAGGATTGGCATGCTAGCGATTTCTTGAAGTGATTTACATCTCTTCTTTGTCATTGTTATGTTAACGAATCTGGTTCGATTTGAAAAATTTTTCTTATTAAAACAAGACCGTGCTTGAACCAGAAAAAGAAGAGCAATCTTTAGCGATGTTTTAAGAGTCGAGACCCGTGGAATTTTCAAGTACCGAGCAATCCAATGGAGATTTGCAGAAGTTTCACGTTTCTGATTTTACTGTATTTTTCGGCATTTCTTGCATTTCAATGTAAGGTGGTTGCAAGCACAAGCGTTAACTATGATGGCAGAGCTTTACTCATCAATGGACAATGCAGGGTCTTAATCTCAAGATCCATACATTACCCAAGAAGCACTCCAGAGATGTGGCCGGATCTTATTTCCAAGTCTAAGGATGGGGCAATCGATCTTATTGAGATCTATGTCTTTTGGAAGGCATTCGAGAGTTATGGAGGTAGGTTAGCGCAATGGCTTTGCTCGATGAACTACTGTATCCTATCACTATTCTGATAGACGAACTCAAAAATGAGGATATTCATTTGTTGCACGCACCTTAGGGAAGAGAGAAACCGGAAGGAATTAATCCCATTCCTGAGTGAGCACAATGATTGACAATTAAAGGGATCCACGGTTTAGAAATTAAAAGCGTTAAAGTTATTTAAAACGCTTCTGGTTAGGCTTGTGGGCCATAACCCGCAGGCCCAGGGTCAAGTTCTTTTAAACAAATTGGGATTTTGTGCAACCCCCAAATTCTCATTTTCATCATTTATCTACAATAGTGATATCAAATTCTTGTATCAATAATAACCATCTTGTAATTCGCCCATGAGTTATAGGTTTGTTCATCAAATACCTGATGGCTGAATTATCTATGTGTAAAAAGATGGGGTACCTTGTAATATAATGTCAGAACTTGTTAACAACATAAATAACAACCAAAAATTATTTTTTTTCAGTTACTGTATAATTGAGTTCAACAAGAGTTAAATTCTTGTTGATATAGTAAATCACATATGATTTATTGTCCTCCTATTGTCGCAAAACTACTCATACTTCTATATGAGAAGCATACGTGGATATATGGAACATAAGTTTCTATTTAGGGTCGAGCAATATCGAAGCTTCACAGACTAGTTTCTTGATTTCTGAAAAAGTTGCTTTACATGCATCAATCCACAAAAATTCTACATGTTTAGGCAATAATTAATTGGAAAAGTGGAAATGTTAATTTAGATTTTTTTTTTCTATAAATTATCGATAATACCCAACATAACCAATAAAGCTACGTACCACCATTGGTGTCTTTAGTGTAGGAAAATTTAAAATTACCTCGACCTTAGTAGGATCAACCCATATTCCTACAACTAAAAGTAAATGCCCCAAAATTATCCCTTCTTCCATCATCATATGAAATTTTACTGTACTAAGAGAGAAATGAGTCTGTTTACATAGTTCAAGTACTTTTTCTAAAAAAATTAGACCTTCATTGAAAGAATCACCATATGGATTAAAATCATCCATATAAATTTCAACACTGTCATTAACTAGATAAAAAAAATATTCGTAATATCGCCCGTTGGAAGGTAGCAGGTGCATTACAGAGGCCAAACGGAAGGACCCGTATGAAAAATTTCCCCAAGGGCAAGTAAAAATAGTGTTATCCTAATCCTGAGGAGCTATCTGGATCTAGTTATATCTAATAAATCTGTCCAAAAAGGAAAATAACATTTTCGCGAATAGTGTGTCGAGGACCTAATCAATTAAATTTAAGGGGAAGTGATATTTTTGGGTTTCTTTATTCAATTCCATATAATCAACACATATCCTCCACTTCTTGGTATTGTTTGGAACAATGACTAATGGGGATAACCATTGACTGTCCAAGATTGGATAAATAAACCCAAAATCCAATAGCTTATGAAATTCTTCCTTGCCAATGGTTTTCGAAGCAGGGTTCATCCTTCTTTGTTGTTATTGAACAAGTTGACATTCCTCTCTTATATATATGATGGGCACATAGATCAACAGGGATTCCCTTCATATCCGTATCTTCCCAAGCAGAGGCTTCCTTCTCATCCCGAATAATTTTCAACAATTGTTTAGTTTGGGAGGGCGAAAGATTGGGATTAATGTTCAATATTTTCCCTGGATCAATTTCTAATAGAATATCGTTATGGAGTGTTGTGGCAGGAACATTTTCAATTTTTGCTTCTGGTTCAATAGTTTCCTGAGTAGTGCAACTCATCACAGACTCTAATAGTTGTCGGGTCGAACCAGAAACAGAATTAGGACTACTAATAAATGTACTAATGGTGTCATCTTTCATTTCATTCTTGAAACAAAGAGCTTCACCAATGGTGAGAATTGGCTTAACATCTTCATATTCAGGCTCAAGCTCATCCTTGAGTGAAGAATTTTGTGCTAAGGTAGATGATAGTTTGACGAATGAACTTGGTTTTGTAGGTGGGTAAAGAACAAGATTTTTTGTGATTTATCCATTGCATATTACCATGTTTCTTGATTGATGCCCAATGTAGGCATCTGCAATAGCGAGCCAAGGCCTACCTAGGATCGGGCGATGCCCCCTGGCTGGAGATTAAGTGTGCAAAACCAGAAGATTGACAAGGTATTGCCAAGAATCTACAGAGACAATTATGTATTCCAACTTCCCTACTAGTCTTACAATGGATTGGTCTGCAAGTTCTAGAACTATAGGGGTTGGTTTAAGGTTGAGTAGGCCCTGGGTAAGTACAATCGTTGATGTTATAATTTCAATTACAGCCCCAAGTTCTACCAACACATTTGGAATATCAACCTCGTTAATTTGCACTGTAAGAATCAGTTTTCCTAGGTCACCATATTTGACGAGTGTAGTTTTTCCCAACATTATGTCAAACAATTTTCCCATGACATGGATAGCGCATGGATCTTTTGGTTTTATTCCAGTATTTTTGGAACAAAATTCCTTAATCGTTTTAGCATAGATTACATACTTCATAGCCCGAAGTAATGGAATCTTGACAAATAAGTTTTGTAATTCCCCCAAAAAGTCAAATTCAAGTTGAGGAATTTGTTTGCTCAAGGATAACCTCTCAGGATAAGGTGGGCCTATTTGACACCCTTGAGTGACAATTGTTTTTTAGGGGGGTTGTTGTTCCTCACTAACCTGTATCACATCACCTCCATTTTCCCAAGAGGATTTTTTACGTTGTGGTTCTTAGACTTCATCGTTAGTGTGTTCAACAATTATTGGTGAAGTCTTAGTGTTTACTACCCATCTAGATCGAAGATTCAATTCATTGCATTCCAAAGTGGCAATACCATATGTAGGAAGGTTGAGTGTCTCAACCTATTGGGCTCCCCTATTATTTGAGTTCAGGTTGGATTAAACAAGCAGTTGCAGAAGAAGAGGAGGATTGCCGATGGAGGCATTAAGTGGAAGTTGTAGTGGTTGTGGCAGCATAGGCTGGGGAAATCGATTTGTAGGAAGAGGAGGTCCAAGCTAGTTCTGGGTCCAAGAAAGAACAGGATTAGGTTGGGTGGACCATGACTATCAGAGCATTGGATACTGATAATATTACAGCCATGAAGGTAAGAATGGTACAGGCTAAGACCCAAAATTCAAATTATCAAAATACTAAGAAGGATCTTGAGACAAACCTTGATTCATATTCTGTGGTTGCGGTTGCCATGGCTTCTTTCATCATATAAAGTAAATTTGATCTACTTCTTCATTTTCTTATTCAAAGACTGCCTTTAGCCCAGGAAGAGATGGACACGCGTTGGTATAACGACCTTGCTCACATATTGCACAAGTTTCGATGATGTTGAGTGGACATTACTTTAGTGGGTGTTTCTTCCTGCATTGAGGGCAGAAGATGGCCATCACCTTCTCGGCTTCCATATGTTTCTATTTTCCGTGCAGAACATCCATCTGTGAGGAAAATGTGCTTAGGATATCATTCCTCAAATTATCTAGCAAGTTCCTGATTTCTTCTTTTGTAAGCCCACTACTGGATGTCTTGAGATCTTGTATCCCTTGCTTATGCCTTGCATCTCCATGTGAATATTTGATACACAACCCACAATTGGTGTCGAATTCTTCCTTTGAGATATCCCCTTTTCCTACCACGTTCAAAAGTTCAAGGGATTCTTCCCTTAGTGCTCAGAGAAAGATTATCTTTAAAATATCCTTATCCAAATCACTATGGCCTGATCTTTGCAGGTTGTATTTAAAGAGTTTCACAAAATCCTCCATATTCTCATCTTCTTTCTGCATAATCTTAAATATTTCCTCTTTAATGTCTCAATACTTGTAGTAGTCATGATATTTTTCAAGGAAAATTTTCTTCATTTCATCCCAAGTTGTAATAGATTCCCCCACTAAACCCATAAACCATTGTAGAGCTCTCCCTTTGAAGGTAGCAAGGAATATCTTCAATTTTTGAGCATCGGAAATATAATCATATCCTCGGCCAAAAACATCAAATTCGAAGAGGAATGTGTCTGGACGTTTGTAAGAGAGACCATGGAAATTAGGTAATGTTGTTAAAGGAATAGGTTTCATGGGTGCATCACCTCTAATATCTCCAATTGGGAATTCAATTGTAGAAGTTGTGTGGGCCATGAATATCTTCCAATATTCAATTGGGATCTCAACAGCTTCTGTCTATTTTACAATGTGTGGTTGAGTTTGTTTGACAACACTCCCTTGATCAAATGGTGGATTTAATTCGCTTGAGTCTCATTCCTCTTCTGAACTTGCAATGCTCAAATCCTCAAACCCTTTGCTTCCTATTTCTTCTTCCTTGAGTTCTGATTATATTACTGGGGTAGGATCTAGTTGTGAAATTGACTGGCCTCCAGATATGGTATGAGATATAACCCTAACATCAGCTCGTGATGATGCTCTTAACTCAGCTCTTGAAATGATTTATTGGATATAGGTAATTTTGCCTAGATATTTCCTTCCTCGATCTCTTTTTGGGGGTCTCCCTCTGCCCCTTTTGTTCATTTCTCTATTCATACAATCTAGATACAAAGGAAAAAGGTCCAAATAAATCTAAGGCTCGGGTCCTAGAATAGGGTGAAAAAAAAAATTCTAACCAGGACGAGACGGTGGCCCCTATAATTAATATAAAAATAAGCAATCCAACAATTTAAGCTCGGCCCTGGAAGAGGCTTAGTATGGACTTCACCTAGCTAGGTCGAGAGAGTGTTCCTAAGATCAAGAAAACAAGAGAAAAATAAAACAATCACTTCATCTAAATCTCAAGTCCTGAAAGAGGTAAAAATTACCTAATTAGGAGGAGAGAGTGTTCCTATGGTCAATAATGGTTGTACTTTTGTGCCTTGGATAACCTCCCTGGAAATGGAACCAAAATGTTGGTGTTCAAATATGGATTGTAAATTCCACCCTTCTTCACATTCATTGTTAGCTCGGGGTTCGTTCAAGGCTACCATGCAAAGTCTATGTAGGCCACATGTTCCCTACCCAGTATTGAGAATTCACAAAGTACAACGTCCAATAATAACAATAGATTGAGTAACAACGAACTAATTACAATAATGACAAATTGTAGTAACAACAATATGAATTCACGGGAACTCTATAATCCAATAAATCATTAACAACAATGGAAAAAGGTAATCATAACAACATAACCAACACAAACATATGCACACAATTAATCCAGCAACACCTGATCAGGAGAGTTAGCTTGACTCTCCGATCAGGGCTATGGCAGAGAGCAAAGATCACACGAATTTCAAGAAATCAGACTTTGCATTAATCAAGAAGAAAGTATAATAGAAGTCCATTGTTACACCTCTAAGATCCCTCTTTTATTTCTGCTCTATTAATCCTTACTTATATATTGTATTGTTACATAAATAGTATTCAACAAACTGAGGAATTATGGAAACCTTGTCTGCTCACAAATATACAATAATCATTTGAACATAAACATAATACAAAAGATAGTAATTATATCGATCTCTCAGCTCCTCATCAGTTAAACATTGTTACAACCCTTGTCTTAGAATAACACTGCCAACTCACTAACAATCATTGCACTGATTTATATCCCGTTGGTCGTCATTATCTTAATTCTACAAAGAAACTTTAGTCAGTAAGTCATATAAGCAGCATTCCCCTAGGAATACACTTCATTAATCAACATTTCAAAAAGACATGTCAAATTGATATACCTTGGTTGTTTTGAGACACAAATTGACCTCACAAAAGCTATGGAATGGACAAGGTGAAATGGATAAAAGTAAGTGAAAATGGGCAATTTTATTGAACAACAGGGGCCTCTTTCTCCTCCTTCCTGTATCTCTCGAAGGGATTCTTCAAGCTCAACTTTTATGGTGCCTCTAAGGGAAACCTCGAGCTATTTATTCTAGGAGGAATAATTCACAATGACAAGGGGAAAGTGGTTAAATTTTATGCATCCTCCTGTGGTAGAACCACAAACAATCTAGCAAAATATCTGGCATTAAAGAGAGGTGTGCACGTAGTAGAGGAGATGGGGGTGGCAAAACTCCAGGTCATAGGGGACTCCCAGATTGCTATAGCCATGCTTCAAAAAATCATCAACGGATCCCCCTAGGTAGAATTATTAAGAGTTGGCAACTGGAACTGATAGGGAACATATTCTCTCTAAGATTTCCTCCTTTGAACATATATAATCACAAAACATGTAGGTCGTGAAGGGAATAAGGCAGCTGATAACCTTGCAAATTTAGGAAGTGATAATCAAGGGTAGGATCTCCTCCAAGATTGGTCCCCCCATTCAAAAAACCCCCACTTGATGGATCTTTTTCGAATAGTGGCACTAGAAGAATCTTCACCAATGGAGATGATGGAAATAGTGCATAGGGCACCTCGTGGGCCATGATGACCAACAACTAGCACACAAGTCGAGGGCCACCCCCGCACCCTCTCACTTCACCTAGCATACGGAGGGAGTAATGGTATGAGTATGGAATTTACTAGTGCCTCGACCAACGCGGAAGATGTCATTCTAAGATCAAGGGTGGTCGACGGGAACTTCATTCATGTCTTGTTTCAACTTCATGCTCTTTCTTGGTTCTTTTCTCACCGAAGATGGAAGCGACGCCTCTTTTGTTGGGAAAGGTGGCACCCCTAGAAACGTGGTTGGCACCCAGGCCATTGACTCTATAAATTGGTAAATGTCTTGTTGCAAGGGTGTTTTTGAGTAGTTTCCGACTGTGGTTCCCGGTGTAATTGGTCTTCAGGAGCTTCTGAACGATTTGTGTATTGGTGTTTTGTAGTTATGGGTCTTTCGGTGTTTAGAATGGACCACATAGGTCACATTGCTCCTAGGAGGGGTGGCAGTTCTATAGATGGCTTTTGTTTTTTGGATTCTAGGCTCGTAATTGGGTTGTTTGGATTCTCCATGTGAGATTTTTTGTGTCATTCAGGGGGAAGGGAGAAAGAATATTAGAGGTATAAATGATCTTTTGTTGTTGATGTAGTTGGGGGGGAGGCCCTCCGAGTGTGGTGGGAAATTTTGTGCTTCTTTCGTCCTCATGTGTTCGAATTATTCTATTTTTAGTAACTCTCTATGTTCGAGCCTGGGGTGGCGTATCTCCTAAGTTTGTGTGGTGCTCTGTGGTTTCGATTGGTGCAAGTCTGAAATCCTATCTGGTTGGCTATTGGTTTCTGTACTAGGTGCGACAGTCTTGGTGGGTGTGGGCCGGGCGTGCCTAGATGGTCTTCTGCATTGCAGGTGAAGATGCTAGTCCAACATCGATGCTGTTGTATCTCTCAGATAATAATGGTCAACTATTATGCCAGAGCATCTAAGATAATTGTTTTGGGGGTTTTGTTTTAATTTGGGAGACCAATGAATGAAACATATATAGAACTGATATGCCTAACCTCTTAAATAATATCGGTATCTCAACAGAGGGCTGCTATAAATATTTACACAGTGAAATAACTTTTATGATGATGAGAAGAAACAAAAAAGTAATATGATTGCCACAATTTTCAAATTGAAAGCTAAGTAATCATAAGTATGAAAACCTTTAAACTATGTTTAAAGGTTTGAGAAAATACACATGAGCTTACAAAAGATGTTGATGATTTATTGATTTTGAGGGAATTAATTAAACAAACAGTCCATTAATTCATTCTCTTTATAGATTATCACTTCAAAAGCTTATAGGTATAGATTGAAATCAGGGAAAATTTTAAGGATGGAAATTTATCTTAAAGTTTAGAAACCTTGGTGAATCCCACTAGTCCATAATATGAAATCTATAAAATGTTTGGAGATATTTTTGTAAAAATATTTTTATATAGTCTATATATAATTTTTTGGTGTTTTTTAGGGTAAAATAATTTCATTCTATAAAAATTTTGTGAATCATTTTTACAAAAAAATGGAAATTAGCGAATCTTTTTTTTGGAAAAAGTATAGAAAATTAGCCCATGGGCGAATATTAGCCCCTAAAATTTTCCCTGATTGAAATACAATTATTCCTACCTAGTTATCTCTGCAAGGCACAAGTATATGAAGAAAAAACATAATGAATGACACTGGAAAAAATTACAGGAAACACAAGCTGTGTAAAATAGAATTCAGAATCCTTTGCTTCGTATTAATGATCCAGAAAGATTAATTACATAAGATGTCTAGAAATGCTTCTTCAAGGGTGCAACCCTTAATAACTCGTAAAGAGAGTTATTTATACAACAATAGGATGAAAAATATCCTGGACTGCTTTTACAAAAATAGATTATTTACATAATCAAAAATAAAACTGTCTAATGATCTGGCACTATTTTGGAGCTGCGTTGTTTGATGACTATTACTGAAAAAGTTGAAAAGTGGTTGAAGCTGGCTAACTGTTCCCTCAAAAACTGAATGTTGTTCATTTATCCTTAATCAAGTAAATCTGTTAATTCTTCCCAACATTTCTTATCTAGGATAGAAATCTTTGTTACCCTTCTGTAGATTTCATCCATCTCGATGTATTTAGTAAAAGTGGGTTTTACCAAAAATATATGCTTGATTTCATCCAGGATGAAGAAAGAATCCCTGATTTTTTTTAGTATGACGGCTGGTTCAATTGGCATTAATTTATCATTAATAACCATCATAGAAGGTAAACATTTGCTAACCAAAGGTTCAATCTTGTTGAAAAATCTATGAACTATGTTGTTAACATTGCTGCACTTTTCTTGTAGCTGAAGGGTGAGATTTTTCTTAGTGATAATCTTCTTTACCTCTAATATTGTTGCAGTTCCATTGCTTATTCTTAACTCCTCAAGCTCATAGTCATCCTTGGAATTCAGAAATTTGATTATATCAGAGGCAGTCTTTGGCATATCCTCCAGCTGCTTAGTTATGGTTTCTACTGCTTCCTGAGCTTTTTCCAAGAGATCTTTCTAATTGAATATTATCTTAATGGAGGGCCGAATCTCCTTGATTGCTTCTGTGATTTCTTCCCACAAAATTTCTTTTGCTAAACCCAATTTGTTTCCTATGAAGGACTCTGTGAGTTCTCTCTGCAACCTTTCCACTTGGCCTTTGAGTCTGTTTGTTTCAGTTGTATGTGAATTGTCTGATATAGACTTCATAAGCTGTAATTATTTGAGTTCATCCTTTAGTTTATTAATTTCTCCTGTCAGGATAGACAGGTTCTGAGCAACTTTAGTAAGTTGTTCAAATCCTTCTGTTGTACCTTTTGTTGATGTAGTGGCTGAAGTAGAAACTCTGGTGATGGGAACTGCTGCAAGAGAGACTACATCCACTGAAGTTTGAACATTCTTGATAGCTTCCTCCTTCTCCTTAACCAATTTATCCATCTTCTCATCCATTTGTTTTATTTGCAAATTCTATTCTATGATGAGCTTCATCATATCTGACTTTTGAGTCTCTGTCTCCTCGATTTCTTTGGCCATTGGATCCTCAGATGCTGGTAGCTTCAATTGTTTCTTTAATGTTGCACCTCAGTGTTCTTTTTCTTAATGAGCTCCTCTATAGCATTTATGTTTGAGGGATCATATCCCATCCTTAGCACTAGGTTTTCCAAGGATTGAATCTTGGTATCCTTTGCTAATGAGGAGACATTCTCTAACATTAATTGTGACTGAATTTTGGCCAATGTAACCTGCATTTTTGACAAATTCATAACAGTGTTTGTCAAGGTTGAAGCAATCATTTGTCCAGTTTTTTTATGAATCTCAATTTGATCAATTGGATGCACATCCTTGACACTAAACTCAAAACAAGTGTGTTTCTAGTATTGTGTTGCAGTCCTGGGCTGAGGAACTTGGGCCTGCAAGAAAGCCATTTGCATCTTCCCCTTCTCAGAGTTGAAGACTGAAAGAAGCCTGGCTTGAGAGCTGGAAGAATGCTTCCAGAACTGGGTGTAAGTACTTAACTTCAATTCTTCATTCTTTCTTTTGATTTCACTAAAGACATGGAAGATGTCTTCCTCTTTATTCTCTGGAATGCCTCTAACAATTTGGACTATTTGATGTTCATGAGAAGTGGTAGATGAGTTGGAGATTGCATAGAGTGTTCACCAGACTACGAATCAATATTCATAGAGACACTTTGTTTCTTTTTCCTGTGAAAGACCTTGAGGCATTGTCTTGTTTCCTCTGTTGTAGGTGAAGATTTTTCTTCCCTCCCTCTCTTGGCAATCTTTTCCTGTGCAATGGAATTTTGCATATTTGATGTAGATACTGCTTGTTCCTCAGCCTCCTGGAGGGTATTCTCTATCCATTCCAACTGATTCTTGAACTGTTCTATCTCAGGCCTAGCTGTATGATGATATGGTGTGAACTTATTTTCCACCCTGAGTTTGGAGATGACTCCCAATGGGTCATATGACCAAGAGAAACTGAGAGAAAATTTCATTTCTTTTAACAACTTATCAGCTTCCTCCCTTGCTTCCCTAGTATTACAAATGTAGGGACCAACTTGAGCTTTAAGCTTAAATTGCAATTTCTTTTTGGCAGCTACAAAATGTACTTCATCTGCATTCAATCTTTGCTTCAAGTACTCTAGTGCAAAGATTCTAACAGGGAGGTACTTTGGCAGTTTGTAGGGTTGAAGCTCACAGCCAAAAACCCTGATTTCTATGTGGTTTTGGTAGCAATACCAATCTCCTGTTGTAGCTTGATCTTTGAACTAAAGTTCTTTGGCAATATCCTAACTAATCCTTGGTAATGGAGTGTTTCTCATAAGGCTGAGGGTTGGATGAATAAATTGTTCTATGAATTGCTTGTATGTGAATTCTTCTTTCTCATTCATCCCCATTGAAGTTGAGAAAATTACTGACTGTTGTTCTTCTTCTTCATCCATTTTTTGCAAAGGAAATGGGAATTTGTCTCCCTGAAAAATATATAAAAAGATACACAAGTACTAAAGCATACTTGAATACTTCTTCAGTATTAAATTTGACAAACTACTCATGTATGGTTTCAGCTATGAAATGACTGAAATCATAAATAACAGTAGGCTTAGAATCAAAAGAAAACATGGATAAGAAACCAAGGATGGCTTCATTGACAGACTGATCATAGTGATAACCAAGCAAATAGGATATGATAGTAGTAATATGCATGGTTCTATCAGGAAACTTAGATGAATCATAAGGGGGATTTCTCTTTGGTAGAGGACTACCAATTGCTAAAAACAGTTCCAAGGTCTGGGATCTCTTGGTAAAGTCCAGTTTGTTATAAGATTCTATAAGGTTTTCATGGGAAAAAGGATGAGTTGATATAGTGGCAGGGGCCTACAACATTTTCTCAATTGAATCAGCGTTAATGGGATAGAGGATTTCTCCAGTAGGTAAGATAATCACTCTCTGGCTGGGATCATAGGATTCATGGCATTTTCTCACAAACTATGGAGCTCTGTGTATTTGTGGAAAAATATAGTGGGGTAATTGGGATTCCCATAGCCCAATTTCATCACTCTGGTCAATTTGCTACTCTTCCCACTAGCAATAAATTTCAAATAAATCAAATTGAGAAGAAGTCTCAATGATTTTGCAATTCTTGTCAACTAATGGAGTATGGCGGAAATCAACCTATGGGTGAATTATAGGATTTGAAACTTCTGCAATCATTTTTCCCTTGGGAGGCATTTTGTCAAGCGAAACTGCAGACTATAAATGAAAAAATGGTAGAAGGAGTTACCCGAGTGGAGACAGGCAACTGATAAGTGGACCTGGAAAATATGCTTGTGAACAAGACAAGTGGCTGCTAGAATGTTAGACAGTGGATGAGCTGTTGAGCAGCTAGGCTTGAAGAATAATCTTGGTCGTAGAAGTTAACTGTGTAACCTTTGAAATGCATGACACAGTGTTTTTAAAGAGAAAAATGGAGTTGGAGGGTGGTGTCGAACGTTTGAAAATTCATTAATTATCCAACGAGTTAATTAACGGACATTTGGTTATAAATGCGCGGGAGCGAAAATGAATGGGTAACGGATAGGCGGTAGATGATTGGACGGGAGATATGAAGTGAAACATGACGTGGAGGTAATGTGGGGTGGTAATAAACGACTATGAAGGATATCGCGTTCGGGGATAAGATGAAGTGGTTTGTGGTTTTGGGATTTCTATTCCCAAAACTAAAAGGTAAGTTTTGTGGTTTATGTAGGCAGGATTAAAGACAACCCATTTCGCCCCCCCCGCTGATAAACTTCGAACTGTGAATGAGGGCCAAAAGGGAGTCTGGGCTGTATGATTGCGGAGGAGTGTGCGGGATGAGAGGTGAGGTGGAGGGAGTTTAACGTGTGAGCGGGGAATGAACAGTGGGATCGCGCTATGATAAGCGGATGCGGTGACTGTGGGTCCGGGTTTTTTAATGAATGGAGTGATGGCATATGAATGAAATAACATAATGTCAAAACTTTGGTTATTTGAACTCCTGCCATCAATATGTTTCCTAATGTTTTGACCTTTAGGAAATAACCATTTCAACATATCAAACTTTCACATTTCTCCCTACCCTTCTATTCCTAACTTTTTTACTTATTCTTTTAGAGTGCATTTGAACTAGCAACCCAATATTTTTTTTTTTTATGAATAATCTATCTCTATACCTTATTCCCTCCATTGGCTCAGATTAAACTATTGAGCCAATTTATTTTCTACCTATGAAAATAAATTGAAAACAAATCCAATTATGATGCAACTGTATAATTGGATAAAATAACCTAGTGTGGCATCTAAACAAACTGCACACAATTTATTATTTTCATACTGAATTTAGAACAAAGTAGTGGCATTTAGATTTGCAACAATTTCAGAGTTGATTCCTTCTTTTTTTTCTTTGTCTAACCTAACATTTTATTTTTTCCTTCATTTTTTAGGGCATCTACGCTAACATTTTCTTTAATATGGACATATTTATCAAAATATCTTCCTAACATTTTTTACTCAATATTCTTTTTGTCCACATCCTATCTTAACATTTTGTAAATATATTTTCATTTTCTTGTCTAATTTATTCTAACTTATCAAAACCAAAAAAATGCTACAATAGATGCGTCCAACCCCAAGAAGAGGGTGGTCCTCCCTCCCTCCAAAGCCTTGCTCGGCGAGACGCAGGGATCGAGCTTCTCAATTGCAGAACACGAAGGAAGGGGTGGAGGTGTCTGTGGTGTGTTGGGGAGGAAAGTCAACGGGAAGCTCCTATAGATGGTGGTTGGTGTGCGGGTTGGTCTAGAGTGTGGCGACTCACCGAAGGGCTGTGGGGGTCAATCGTCATGAACACCAATGACGGGTGGTGGTCGACGGCAGAGCGACTCGAGACAACGAGGGGGTGTAGAGTCTTCGGTTCCTGGTTCGAGGGTCATTCAACATTGTTGCCTGGAAAATTATAGAGACTTGATTCAATCCCTGATGGAGTGATTGGAAATTGTTGAAAGGATCTGAAGGGAGGAACATGCGGAACTGGGAGATACCTTAGATAAATTGCACTACCTTTTGTGCCACTTTCGGGAGCATATTGTGGTGGTCTATCAAGGACAAAACTTTCTATCAAGAGGTGGAGAAGCTTGACTCCTGGATGGCTCATTTCGAGGAGCACGTCCAATGCTCTTTTCAACCTCCACCTCCTCCTGGGATAGCCCCAAAAAACCTAGCCTCCATCACATTGGATGAATAGCATGACTACAAGTGTTTTCTATGTTTTACTCTTCTTCTGGTGCCTTTGGCCTTCTCAGTTTTGGACGATGTCCTTAGTTCCTTTTTGTACTTTTATCATATGTTGTATGCGGTGGTCAACAAACCTAGTTGGGGTGAGACCAACTATTTTTTGCCACTCCTCTTGATGTACATCTTTCTGAAGAATGAATAGAATTTCAACTTACAAGAAAAATAAAATTATTATTGTTATTATT
>APFE031533150.1:75116-86006 GCA_000404065.3 Pinus taeda
GCCATCCACCTCAACCCATCAAACAATGATTCTACCTCACGGTCAAGCATCACAAAACCATCATCAGATCAGTCTCTATCCAATCCTTCTAGGGCTTTGGAGTGTTTGTCCAACCAAAGCTCCAATACTAGTAACTCAACCCATAGATTTTATCGGGCTCCAAAGCGTTTGTCCAACCAAGGCTCCAGGACTAGTAACTCAACCCACCAAGGGATCCAGAGTGTTTGTGCAAAAGGACCTAAAGAAAAGAGGGAGGATCACTAAGCAGTTGAAGGAACAACATGAGAGGTGAGGGAGAGTCACAAATGGATGATAGAAGTTGGGGAATAGTGAATATGTTTTAAGCACAATAAATTCTTCAGATACGAGGAAACGCAGGTGCAAAGTCCCTAAAACAATTGCTAGAGCAGGAAAAGACAAAGAGCATAATTGAAATGAAATTCAAAATTGAGAGTTGGGTACCTTTGTAAAACCAGAGAGCCCAAATTGGCATGGAATCTATCACACAACAACTTCCATATGAGGTAAAATTATTTATCTAGAGAAAGGAGGGATGGGAACACACAGAATGGCAGAGGGGCCCCAATTTCAATAGAGAGAACAATAAAGTTGTCGTGAAGGTCCCCAAACCTATCCACAAGATGATCCAGATTTAAACATGAATGCAAAAAATTACAGAGATAACGATAAACACAGAGATGCGACGGAAATAATACTTCATTTCATTAATGTAAAATACTAAAATATGCTTACAAACATAATTGGAAAGAAACCAGCTACGGTGATGGTAGCTTATCTCTGAGAAGAGATGTGGTGGCTACATGCCTCTGAATTGTGTTACAATGAGGCTGGAAGGCCTATTTATTATTGAGAAACAATGGAAAACCCTAACCATCCAAAAATCTAACCCTAGAAGATGAAACGCCAAACTATGGGCCCCGTTTGGGTAAATTGGTACATCAACTTCCCGGGGTCATAACTTTGGCATACAATCTCCATTTGATGCGCACAATATCTCGTTAGAAAGATCTATCTGAGAACTACAACTTCGGGAAGAGCAACATCAGTCCATGGACCCATGTTGCTCCTAGTTTTCCCAAAAAACGTCGTTTAGGGCCTCCAAACGTCTCTGGAAGTTCAGGACCCGAAAAATTGCTAAAAATAGTAAACTATGCTACAATTAAGGAAATTGGAAAGTTGAAAGAAACAATGGTGGGGGTCCAAGTGGCCACCAATATCCACCTAGATCATTCCTCCCCCCTTCGGAAGAAATGGTCCCCATTGCATTGAGTTCCTCCATGAGATGAGGAAACTTCTACTGAACTTAGTCCCTGGTGAGCCACTTTCCCCGGTGAAGGAGTTGGCTTACTTTGACAACTCGATACAGTTGGATATTTTGTTGGCGAGTATGATTGGTCTGTGTGTCCATGATCCGATCAGCTGCAGCTTGTTCCATACAATCTGGACTTAATTCTGTGGGTGTGAGTTGTTCTGCAATGTCGGATGTGTCTAGTAATGGTGGAAAGTATGGCCAAAGGCAATCCACATTGAACACTAGGTTCAAGCCAAGGAATGGGGGAATGCTGAGCTCAAATGAATTGTCTCCCATAGCCTTGGTAATGGTGTAAGGACCATATCAGAGTGGTCTGAGTTTCCGATAGGCTCCGACAAGGCATTCCTTTTACAAATGCAACCAGACTTTGTCGCCCACCTAAAACTTGTGTGGCACTCGATGTTGATCATTTCGTTACTTGTACTTGGCATTTGATTTCTCCATAATGTCATGGACCTGCTAGCGAATATGTTGGATGTGCTCAATGAATTTGTTTACCTTATCTGTTTCGGACTGAACATGAGCCAAATCTGCATGAATCGCTACAAATGGCATTGCCACATTAATGGGACAGAGTGGCTAGAATCCCAAGCCCACCTGAAAAGGGTTGTGGCCAGTCGAGCTCTGGAGAGCCCCGTTGTAGCTATGCTAGACATGGGGGGGCTCTTGTCCCATGTGCGTGGATGCTTTGAGTTGTACATGCACAGAATGTGTACGATCATCTTGTTGACAACCTTTGTTTGGCCATCAGTTTGAGGATGGAAGGCTGTGGACTTAGTGAGTTTGGTGTCTAGCATCGACCAGAGACTGGATGAAAATGTACTGAGGAACCTGCTGTCCCGATTTGAGATGATAGACTGTGGGATCCCAAAGTGTACCCACACTCGTTCAAAGAAGATTTTAGCAGTGGCTTCTGTTGTGATATTCATCTTGTAGGCTGCCATAATGACCATCTTCGAGAACCTGTCGACAACCACAGAAACACAGTCGTGTCCATGGTTAGTGGAAGGAAGGCCTGACATGTAATCCATGGAGATGGATTCCCAAGGTCGACTAGGGGTAGGTAGCGGGGTATAGAGGCCTTATTTCTTGTTGGTCGATTTGGCAATGGCACAGGCAGTGCACAATCTGATGTACTTCCTCACATCCTGTAGAAGATTTGACCAATAGAAATACTTTTGCAGTACTGCCACCATTTTCTCAACCCGGAAATGCCCAACAACCCGACTGTAGTGTGCTTCCAAAATCATCTTGGCACACTCGCTTGAAGGAACGCAAAGGTGACCCAAGTGGCATAACAAGTCATCCTGGAGGTGAAAATTTGGAACATGATGACCCTCCAAGAGTGTCTAGTATGTGTGGCCGAATTTTGGGTCGCCTTTGTAGAGAAGTGGCCAATCAGTATTCTCATGCCCACAAGAGTTGAGCATGCTGGTTAACGCCATGATCGGTGGTCAACTGAGGAAATCTGCAACATTATTGGTGTTGCCCTTCTTATACTTGATATTCAAATGGAATTGTTGCAGGTATGTGGACCACTTCTAATGGTGATCATTCTGCAATTTCCCTTGGGTCTATATGAACTACAAGGGCCGGTGGTCAGTGTGGATGATTGTTTCCTTCCCCAAAATATAATGCTTCCATTATCAGCAGGCCTGCACAATGGAATACATCTCTTTGTCATAAGTGGGATACTTCTGAACTGTGTCTGAAAGTGTCTCACTGTGATATGGCATTGGATGCCCATGTTGATTAAGGACTGCCCCAATAGCATAGTTAGAGGCATCTGTCTCGACCTCAAATGGTTGTTGCAAGTCTGGTAATGCAAGCACTGGTGTCGAGCAGAGGCGATCTTTTAATACAAATTTTGATAAAAAGTATTGGTTGCACAAGGCAATCAATTCGCCTCTAACGTGAGTCTCTTTTAAACATTCAAGTCAATATCACCTAAACATTAAATATCACATTTTGGGTCAAATAAATTTAAACAAATTTATAAATAAATTGAAAAGTCCATAAAATTAGTTAAAACACTCTCATTGCCCATGACTAAAAACCAGAAAACTCTTATTTAAAGTCAGTCAAGGATGTTTAGATATATAATACGGCATCTAAAATAAAATAATCTAAAAAATCCAAACATTTCATAAATTAAATTCAAAATTTCAAAATCATATCTTTGGGTATAAAATAATTAAAATATCCGAACATTTCATAATTTAAAACAAAATATTCAAAATCATCTCCTTGGGGTATTTTAGTAATGTTTATATATTTCAAAATCATCTACTATTATAATATATATAGATATTTTAGTAATGTTTACATATTTCAAAATCATCTACTGGTATAATATATATAGATAGTATATTTTGGGCTTTAATAATTTATATAGATAGGTATATTTTGGGTTTTAATAATTTTATTTGATTAGGATGGTGGCGGTTTAATTTTAATAAATATTTTAGAATATTTTTAATAGTAGACATAACTCAAATGTTGATATTTCTTTCTAAAGTAATGTTCCTTTTCTCCCTTTTAATTAAATTGATTAATAAAAAAATGACATGAAAACAAGTTTCATGTGAAATGAGTTATAGTTTTTTTGGGTATGTGGTATTCATAAGCCATGATATTGTGACAAAGCCTACATTTACATATTAAGAATCTCCATAGTAAAATGAAAGCAAATATTTTGGATAACAACCCTGTTCCATGTTTTTTTTAAATGTATAAATATTTAACTTATATATTATTCGAATTCAAGCTTATGTGATCCATATCATATCGTATAAAGAATTTTTCGGAAGAAGTCTCATTGAAGATTTTGGTCGACGCATTTCAAACCACACTTGTTGGTTCGAAACGCATTGACCAAACTCTTCAATGTGACTTCTTCTGAAAAATTCTTTATACATTATATATTATTATTTTTGTGACTAGTGGAATTGGTAACCCGCTGACACTCATACTCACATGGTACTATAACCTCCAAGTTGCACCACCCTCAAGTTATCATTTAGTTGGTTTTTAATAATAATAATAATAATAATAATTATTATTATTATTATTATTATTACTATTATAGTTTAGTTAGTTTTTATGGTATTTTTAATTTTTAACAAGGTGAGATGTATAATGAAGTAAGTGTTTTGATGCTCATTATGGAATATGGATTGATGCCTATCTGCATTTATCAACGATTTAATTTATATGACTACCCTAGTTTTGTAAAATTTCATTTACCAACCTTTAAGGGTGTTAAATTTTCTAAGGGAAATATTGCTCTTTGCTTTAGATAATTGTATTACTTTAATTGCATATTAAATTCACCCCACAACATCATATCATTATTCAAATTTACATCATTATTCAACAACATATGCAATTATATAGAAAGAGAAATATCATCATCAATGCAAAGGAACATAAATTAACAATAGAAGGAAAACATTCACACATAGAGATTCCAGGATTTGTCAGAGACTAGGGAAAAACCCACTAGAAGGAAAACCCTTTCAAATTCTTCTTTTTATTAGATTGTCATTAAATGATTCAACAAAAGAGAGTACAATGATCCATATTGATCTAGGTTCAGGTGTGACAAAGGACCCTTCCAAGACCTGATGTGTTAAATTGCATTTTTTAAAAGAACATTAATGAATACATCTGCAAGTTGTAAAGAAGAGGAACATGACAATCATCAGCACATGAAAACATATGCCGTTGATAATGGAGTTCGTCCAAGAGGGACTACGTCTCTGGGCCCCGGTGTTAAGATGGTGTAGGCCACTGCATTAAGTGTTGTCAATAGTGATGATGTACATAAGAGGTGATGTCGCTATCATACAAGGAAAATGCCCTCACGCAGGAGTGGCTCCAAGAGATGTTCCGCTACAAGAACTCTCAGTCAAAAAGGACTCCTGTTAGTATGACATCAACTCATGCATGATGATCATGAGCATCCCACCAACATGGCATAAAAGGGATCTCAAAGCAAACATACATGGTGACAACATGAGTATCCCATAAACATACAACAAAGGTATCTCAAACAAAACATGATGAATCATGACAACAAATACATCACACAGATGATTCCACATCACATCAAACAGGAATCATGGAAATAAGTAAGAAACAAGATCCCACATCAAACCTCAAACATGGATCTGTGCAGCACAATGCATACCGAAAGAAGTACATGAACACACTGCATATACCTCACATCTAGGGGCCATCTGAAGAAGGATGTCAAGCTTATGAAGCTGGTCACACGTCGAATCTCGCGGCGTCGAATCTCATGGAAATGGTTTCTCGCACATGAATGCTGACACCTGCACTCCACTTAGAAAAATGGCCAAAAAATGAAATGAGAAAATGGAAAATCTGAACACACCATAAGAGTTGTGGCGTCGAAAGTGCAAAATCAACTGTCAAATTTTTGAATTCTGAGAAAGTGAGAATCTAGGGCTCAAGGAATCTTTTAGATTCCGCAAAGATTGTCTCCTCTGGGTCCTTTGCAAATCGGCTACTCAGATCAGGAAAATGACTGTGCCATCGGGTTCGTGTTGCCAAGAGGCGTAAGATCGACATAAAGTTTGTCCAATTTAGACACTGCAAAAATTTCATCCTCCTAGAAATTTTGCTCGGTGATGGTTCCATTTGCATAAAAATTAACTCTGCCTTGTTTTCAATGCCTGCTCCTGGTTCCTGCATCTGCCTGGGCACACTATGAAAATGAGGTTTATATCATTTCCCGGGTAGATTAACAAAGGAAATCAGTTTGGCAGATTGGTTAATATTTTGCATTAGGTGGAGGAGGTCGAGTGGTCAAACCCCGCCCCCTCCATGGTTTAACATTTTCTTGTTTTAACATAAACTACATGTATTTAAATAGGGGTTAGGTCCGCATTGGGTGGCCCGCCCCATGCCTCCAGCACTTAAAAATGACACATTAATTATTTGGGTGGGTGTTGTGTTTTGGTGGCATGTTCAATGTGGTTCATGGGCCAGCTGGTGGGGGCTGGCCCACTTGGGCCGAGCGGGTTAAATCCCCACTGGCCCCGCATTAAATTATGGTACGTTGATATTGTGTATGATGGGTAGGAGTGGGGTGGTGGCCCACCGCCTCCTTTTTTTTATATATTTTTTTAATTTTTAATAATAAGAAGGCAATTTTGGAAATCTGGATTTGTGATTGAAGGAGTCATTTTAACGAGGCGAAAATTTCACCCAGAATCTAGCTAGAGTTGGCCAGATTCTATCTGCCGGAAAAAGTTTAAATTGTGTCTCCATTAACACGCTGAGTGAGCAAAAGTCAACCAAAACTTTGACCGCCTCTATCTTCCTCATTCGGACCGAGATTGTTGAACAGTTCACACCACTGCGATCACGACAACGAGATCTTTAACATGAACCTAGTTCGAGCATAATCCAAACACTTTTATTTTTGAGCTTTCGTAAGCCCTCTTTGTCTTGTGGGTGTCTTCGGAGCCACCTGGATCACATATCTTCATCCATAATCCTATCCACAAAAATCAACTAAACAACATCCATGAGATGAATCCAACAATGTTAATAATCACAACCCTAATTCATAAGCCTATGATCAATTGTTAATGTCTATGGTCAACTGTCGAACTCTGCAATCAACTGAAAAAATATTCGATCTAATGTAAAATTCAAACCCTAGCTCCCAACCGCATGCAGGGAGTGATGTGCATGCAGCTGAAACCCTCCAACCAAACGCATGAGTTTGTGTGCCTACGGTTGCGAGTAAAATTTACCTAAAGTGTGTCTATGTATGGAAATCAAAACCTTAAACACACATGCAAGCTTCAGACCTTGCAATCTCAAATGTGTACAAACCAACCTCCGCGACCCAACCTTAGAACTATGCGAGCCAAACCCAAAGAATGAAGAATGATCTTAATGATGATGTCCAAATGAGGGTAACTTGATTTGTATTTATATCCATCCACGGGTGTCCAATTTCTCTTCTGAGTCAACCTACCCTTTTGCTCACATGTGGCCTTCAATTCAAAAATACACTTTCCCTTATCAATATTGAGTAGTTCAATAGTCAAAATTGGCCCTCTCGAAAAGAGGAATCTAGTCCCATGATTAGAAATTTTCATTGAGGTTCCAAATTAACACTCCCTCTCATCTAGGGAGAAATTCTGATCGTGTCATCATATCATGTCCTATCTCAAGTATCTCATCATCAAATACCGTCATTGTTCATCTCAGTTCATCTTTGCTTATTCATGCTTATCTCTTCATTGTCTCTACTCGTATGTGCAACACTATTGAATCTAAAAGAAGAATAATTTGAATTTGGAGGGGAGCCCAAGCTACCACCCACTATCCATCAGGGCATCACTGCTACCGCCCAAAATCACTACCAATGGGGAACCCAATGCTACCACCGAGGAAAAATCAAAGAACATATCATCAGGTAGCCTTACTCAACCCGGAACCACATCAAGGAGCACACCTCAACCCATAATCTAATAAAAATGAGGAATTTCCTATTGGACACTCTCTCCTCATGTCCATCATAGTGAGGAAATTCCTATTAGACACTCTCTCCCCATGTCATCTCATCGAGAAATAAGCGAGATACAACTTACCAAGCAAGGATCAAAACCATCCCATGATGTAATCAATGGGCGAGATACCACTTGCTATATGAGGTAAGTATTACAACCGTTATATTTCCTATTGATCTTCCCAAAAATGACACTCAATTGTCATGTGGTAGAACGCTTGCATCATAATCATCTTGGGTAACACACCTTGAAGCACTCTCGAAAATCGTTGGCCAGACATGGAGCGGTAATCCCAACAAGCCCAACCTTTGGGTATGATGCCAAATGGGGTATACTCTACATAGACCAACATAGAGGAACAACATCTCCAACCCTATCGGTAACATATAGGGGTGATTAGCCATAGTCCATAGATCCCTCGACTCCAGGAGCCCTCCATCTCAATTCCTTATCCTAGGGGCTCAGACAGGGGGGAAGAGCTGACCCAGTATCCTCGATCAATCCTTCTTTCTATAGATAAAAAAAATATCGTTGTGCTCATATCTAATATCGAATTAAACAACTCACTGAAGATTTCAACATAATGTATCAATAGCAAGAGTCTCTTATTCATGTAGGACATCAAATCAAATATTATATTAGAACAAATATATACATGAGAAAATGATACCTTATTCATCCTCCCTCTCACAAAGGCAATAACCACAACCCTAAGCTTGTCTCATACCGCAACATTATCTTAATATATGAAGATATCTCAGTCCCAAATATATATGGGATTCTCTTCCTATTGGATCCCACTCTTTATCATTGCAATGTATCACTCTCACATCCATAACCTGTTCAAAATAACTCTCCAAAGAGTTTCTTCAACCTACCTCATAGCTAGCCATGCTAGCAACATTGAACTCAACCTCGATCATGCTTGAATGTTAGGGTCCAACACTAACCCCTTTATTTATGTAATAAGCCTAAGGGACCTGTTCAGAGTCATAGTTAGTTGGTTGAGTCAATAAACCGCGTAAGCGGTTATCTGCATTAACAATAATTATAAGTGGTTGACTTGGTTGACTTGCATTATATAAATGAGCCATAGTTAATAAATAAAGTGGTTAAATTGTATTATGCAAGGTACCACTAGTAGTTAGGGTTATGGATATCATAAAGCTATAAATATTATTTCTAACCCCCTCCTCCCACATCTACCCAAGCAACTGGCCAATTGGGATAAACATGTGACGAGACACCATTATGATATAACTCAACCTCCTAAGTCACGTTAAGGAAGTGGAATCGATGGAAACACACCATAAAAACATTCATCATCAACATTAGGACCCTCAGGAACCAATCCAACGTTTCTACCAAACAGCCCTTGGGTCCCACTGAGCTTTTGGATCACTTGATCTTTGGACTTTCTCATGCTATGTGCATGCCAACATCCAGGGACCTCTGGAAACTCTCATAGACCTATAAACAAACATCCAGGGGCTCTTTTGCATAGTGTTTTGCCAATGTCCTATGGATTTGAGCCACTTTTTCAGGCCCAGAGCCCAAGTCACTACCCAAAATTGAATAACATCTTCATAACAGTCAAATAACAAGGAAATGAAAGTATAAATGCAATCGCTTGAATGAGACCTTGACTGGACCCCTACTAGCCATGACAGCTATGTCATTAAACATATCACAAATATGTATTTTACAGGTGTAAATAATAGATCTAAGCATATGGGTCTCATACTTAGTTGAGAATCGCTACGTAACATTGATGCCTAAACACATCAACTGCCATTTCATCCATTAGGTCATAAATACCTTGTCCATTCATTTACAAGTAAAAACATGACGAGATCTAAGCTAATGTCATAAAACACATACATAACCAGCATAATAGCAGCAGAAATGCCAATGAAATCACAACCATATAAACCACATATAGTGCAATATAATTATCATAGAAATACAAGGAGAAATAACCTCATATTGATGAAGAAAAATCCAAACTTGGGATAGGACTTCCACATTCTACCTGAACGTAGAATGGTTGAGCCAAATATCTCTTTATCCATTCACCCGCATGCCATATTCCAAGCATGAACATGGGATCTCATAGAACACATCAATAAAATATTCATCCAGGGCTTCCAGAGGCCATCCACCTCAACCAATCAAACAGTGATTCTACCTGATGGTTGAGCATCACAAAAACATCATCAGATCAGTCTCTATCTAATCCTTCCAGGGCTTTGGAGTGTTTGTCCAACCAAAGCTCCAAGACTAGTAACTCAACCCATAGATTTTATCAGGCTCCAAAGCATTCATCCAACCAAGGCTCCAGGACTAGTAACTCAACCCACCAAGAGATCCAGAGTGTTTGTCCAAAAGGACCTAAAGAAAAGAGGGAGGTTCGCTAAGTAGGTGAAGGAAAAAAATGAGAGGTGAGGGAGAGTCACAAAGGGATAATAGAAGTTGGGGAATAGTGAATATGGTTTATGCACAATAAATTCTTCAGATAGGAGGAAACGTAGGTGCAAAGTCCCTAAAATAATTGCTAGAGCAGGAAAAGACAAAGAGCATAGTTGAAATGAAATTCGAAATTGAGAGTTGGGTACCTTTGTAAAACTAGAGAGCCCAAATTGGTGTGGAATCTATCACACAACAACTTCCATATGAGATAAAAATCCTTTATCTAGAGAAAGGAGGGATGGGAACACATAAAATGGTAGAGGGGCCCCAATTTCAATAGAGAGAACAACAAAGTTGTCGTGAAGGTCCCCAAACCTGTCCACAAGATGATCCAGATTTAAATAGGAACACAACAATTACAGAGATAATGATAAATACAGAAGTGTAGTGTAAATAATACTTCATTTCATTAATGTAAAATACTGAAATATGCTTACAAATAGAATTGGAAAGAAACCAGCTAGGGCGATGGTAGTTTATCTCTGAGAAGAGATGTGGCGGCTACATGCCTCTGAATTGTGTTACAATGAGGCT
>APFE031533150.1:86203-104815 GCA_000404065.3 Pinus taeda
CGGCTACATGCCTCTGAATTGTGTTACAATGAGGCTTGAAGGCTTATTTATTGTTGAGAAACAATGGAAAACCCTAACCATCCAAAAACCTAACCCTAGAAGATGAAACGCCAAACTATGGGCCCCGTTTGGGTAAATTGGTACATCAACTTCTCGGGGTTGTAACTTTGGCATACGATCTCTGTTTGACATGCACAATATCTCGTTAGAAAGATATATTCGAGAACTACAACCTTGAGAAGAGAGACATGGGTCCATGGATCCATGTTGCTCCTAGTTTTCCCAAAAAACATCGTTTAGGGCCTCAAAACGTCTTTGGAAGTTTAGGACCCGAAAAACTGCTAAAAATAGTAAATTGTGCTACAATTAAGGAAACTGAAAAGCTGAAAGAAACAATGGTGGGGGTCCAAGTGGACTTGGCAAGTGGCCACCAATATCCACCTAGATCATTCCTCCCCCCTTCGGAAGCAATGGTCCCCATTGCATTGAGTTCCTCCATGAGATGAGGAAACTTCTGTTAAACTTAGTCCCTGGTGAGCCACTTTCTCTAGTGAAGGAGTTGGCCTACTTTGACAACTCGATACGGTTGGATATTTTTCTGGCGAGTGTGATTGGTCTGTGTGCCCATGATCCAATCAACTGTAGCTTGTTCCCTGCAATCTGGGCTTAACTTTGTGGGTGTGAGTTGTTCTGCAATGTTGGATGTGTCTAGTAATGGTGGAAAGTATGGCCGAAGGCAGTCCACATTGAACATTGGGTGCAAACCAAGGAATGGGGGAATGCTGAGCTCAAATGCATTATATCCCACAACCTTGGTAATGGTGTAAGGACCATATTAGAGTGGTATGAGTTTCCGATAGGCTTCGGTAAGGTGCTCCTTTTGCAAATGCAACCAAACTTTGTTGCCCACCTGAAACTTGTGTGGCACCGGATGTTGATCATGTCGTTGCTTGTACTTGGCATTTGATTTCTCCAGAATGTCATGGACCTGCTGGCGAATATGTTGGATGTCCTCAATGAAGTTGTTTACCTTATCTGTTTCGAACTGAACATGAGCTAAATTTGCATGAGTAGCCGCAAATGGCATGGCCACATCAATGGGATGTTACCAAAGTCTCACAAGTGAAGGATGAGTTAGTTGTAGTTGAAGAGGAGGTTCCTAGGGAGCAGTTGGTTAGGATTACCTTAGATGTGTTCACTGATAAGTGTGATGTATTTATCCATGGCTTGGTAGCCAGAGAGCACTTTCCTGGTTGGAGGAAGATGTGGGATGATTTCATCCAAGAGGAGAGCAGGAGAAGTGTGAGAGGTAGCAACAAGCGTGGTGGGGGAGGTGAAGAGGAGAATGTTGCTCTTGTGGTGAAGGGAAAGAAGGGAGAGAATATTAAGAAGGGGTCTTCTAGTGGATAAAAGCAAGAGAAGAGGAAGAATAAGGCTAAGGAGAAAGACATGAGAAAAGTGAAATGCTTTGCTTTTGGGAAGATGGATCGCTATGTTTTTCAATGTCTAAAAAAAGAAGGGTAAGAAGAAACAAGGAGTTGTAGCTTCAGCAGATGTGGATGATTTTGTGGCTATGTTTGATTCAAAGTGTGCTTTAGTGGTGATTTCAGCCACTCATGTCACTTATTCCTGTGCATGGTTCATAGATAGTGGAGCATCCTGCCATATGGCTGGAGTTAGAGAGCACTTCATGAGCCTTTTCGAGGATGAAATTAAATTGGAGGTTGTGCTTGGTGACAAATCCAAGGTCAAGGTGGTAGGTATGGGGACAATTTATTTTCAGAGGGAGACATAACCTCCTTTGGTTGAAAAATGTTCTTTATGTTCCATGGTTGAAGAAGAGTTTGATATTAGTCTCTAGCTTGGAGAACATGGGGTATGAGGTACTGTTTCAGAAGGGATAAGTGTTTATATATCCCAAGGGATCTAGTATCGAGTGTTCTCATGTGATTAGGGATCGTAGTGGGAGACTATACATAATCATGTTTTAACCACTTAGACCTATAGTAGTGAAGACTAGTAGTTGTGAGTTATGCGAGATGTGCCAGAGGAGGATGGCCCACTTGCACCATAGATCTTTGAAGATGTTGAGGGAGATGGTTACAGGGTTTCCTGACTTCAACACAAAGCATCATGATGTGTGCAGGGGGTGTGGTTTGGGAAAGTACACCAAGTCACCTTTCTAAAGAAGTAACAACAGAGCTACATATGTCCTTGACTTGATTCATTCTGACGTATGTGGTCCTATGTCCCATGTTTCATTAAGTGGATATGAGTACTATGTGACTTTCATTAATTACCACTCCAAGAGGACCTAGATTTAATTCTTGAAGAACAAGGATGATGTCTTCCAGATATTCCAAGAGTTTAAGGCTCTTTTGGAGAACTAGACAGGGAGGCAAATCAGGGTGTTAAGATCAGACCATGGGGGTGAGTACACTTCTAAGGAGATGAGGGATTTTTGTGGGAGTTTTGGCATCAAGAGGGAGATCATTGTGCCTTAAACCCTCAGTAGAATGGGGTGGAAGAGAGGAAGAACATAACCTTTATGGGTCCAACTAGAGCTATGTTTCACGATCATATTTTACTTTTCATCTTGTGGGCTGAGGCATGCAACAGTGATGTTTATTTGCAGAGAAGGATCCCACACAGTGTCTTGGGGAGAAAGACTCCTGAGGAGGTGTATATCAGAAAGAATATGGAAGTTGGGAACATCAGGATATTTGGGTGCCTTACATATTCACATGTCCCTGAGGAGAAGAGGAAGAAGTTGGAACCCAATGCAGAGAGGGGTATCGTAGTGGGTTACAGTGAGACCAACAAATCCTATCATAGATATCTTCCTGTATAAAGGAAGATTTTCCTAAGGTGGGGTGTGAGATTTGAAGATGAGAGAGATTTTAGGAGGTCTCGGGAGGTTGATTAGATAGAGAAACATGCTCCTTAGCGGGGGGCAAACTACAAATTTCAGGAGCATCAGGCAGTACATTAGGATCAAGAGGTTCATCTTATTTAGGGGTGGTTGGTTCACATAACATATCTTTTCTTGGTACCCAATCACTTGGTGCAAATTCATCAAGAAAAATATATCAAAGTTTAGGATCTCCTTTGGTTATTTCAGAGCCTTCCTTGCTAAGAGGAGAGGAACTATATGAGGATTTTCCATACCACTACAGGAGACTACTGCAAGGAAGAGGAAGCCAAGATGGCTTTGGGAGACCCTGAAGAAGGCTCAGGAGGCAGTGGGGAGACCCAAGTTGTTTGTGAGGGAGAACATACCACTAGAGAGGTTGGGTGGCTTTGTGGAAGATGTTGTGGAGACTGAGCCATCTAGTTTTGAGGTGGCCTCTAAATAGTAGATCTGAAGGGATTCCATGGTGGAGGAGTATGCCTCTATCATGAAGAACAATGTATGGGAGGTAGTGCCACATCTTGATGGGAAGTCATTTGTGACTTCCAGGTGGCTCTACAAGGTCAAATACACTGCAGATGGCAGTGTGGAGAAGTTCAAAGCTCAGTTTGTGGCACAACGCTTCTCATAGGTAGAGGGAGATGAACATGGGGAAACCTTTGCAATGATTTCTCATTATACTTCCATTAGAGCAGTGATATCTATAACAACTGAGATGGGCTGGAGGATTCACCAGATGGATGTGAATACCACCTTTCACAATGGCATTATACATGAGGAGGTGTACATTGAGCAACATGAGGGCTTTGAGTTGCATGGGAGTGATCTGAATGGAAATCCACCGATGGTATTTTCCACCCATGGTAACAATTCGAATGGAAATCTGCACATGGTATTTACCAATGGTAATGTAACTAAAAAATGTTATAAATTTTTATCCTCTTTATTTAAGAGGACATATTGTTCCAAACAAAGTAGTTGCAACTATCATTTTCTGGTCTAATAAAAGTTAGTTCATGGGTTATTTTCTGGTTTGGTTTACTTTTGTTCTTTTCTTGGTGCAACAATTACTGAGATCTTAGGGCCCTCCCCAAGATTTAGTTTAGTGGTATCTGAGAAGGTGATTCTTGCCCTACTGAATTATTCTAAATTATTTGTTACATGATATGCATATTCAGCCTACATCCCACATAACGATAAAATTTTGTGTGGCTGGTGGACATCGACATTCTCTGAGAGCTCAAAGAGGAGGTCGATTCACTAATCTCAATGTCCTATGTGAAGCGGAAATTTAAGGAATACAACAATGTTTATGGAGTTTGATGGAGACCTTCGATAATTATGATCATAAATCATTGGGTATAGTGGATCCAGGTTATTTTTTTCAGTGGCACTGGCCTAGCATGATTGGTGAGTAGAGCCAGCCACACACGATGGTTGCCTGCCTCCATTCGAGAGCTTCGATGCATTTGAATTTGGATTATTCTGAACAATATGGTGAAATTTCCAGTTTGTTTGTCCCATATCTAAGGATCGACACAACTATTTACTTTTGGATTTGATAGTGTACAAGGCCAACACCATTTGTTTTCATAGCAGCTGCCATAGAATGACCAAACTCTGCAATGCTATCTCATTTTTGTCTATTACTGCTTTGCGCCCAAGGATCGACTCCCTAAGACTTACAAGGACGTCATTACTTCAAATCAGAATTGGGGAAGAAGTGAGTAAATCTGGAAACCTTCAAGGAATTGAGGGCCAAATCATCCTCCAGATAAGCCCTTGCAGAGGATGAAGAAGACTGTAGGCCCTGACAGAGGAGGCTTAGCATGAAAATCACACGAGGATCCATGTTTCGATTTCTTCTCATACTTATTCTTCTTGGTTCCTTTGCTACAACTTGCCTCACTTTGCAGATGGAAAATATGTAAAAGAATTCTTGGTCTGGATTGATAAGAATTTAGGCCATTGGGGGCCTCTTATGTTGGATGTTGCATGTATTCCATTAACAGTGCTTGTAGTTCCAAAATCCATCCTTACACTTGGAGTGGGCTACCTATTTGGGTTGACTGTTGGCTTTATTTCAGATTCAGTTGGATCTAATGTTGGTGCTATACCTACATTCCTTGTTGGTAAAATGATTGGAAGGTATTACGTAGTTTCCAAATTGAAGGACTATCCTCAGTTTCAACTCATCATTATAGCAGTTCAATGATCTGGTTTCAAAATGATTTTGCTTCGTAGGATTGTTCCACTACTTCCATTCAACATGCTAAATTATCTTATTTTAGTAACTCCTATTAGTATAGGGGAGTATATCCTTGCTTCATGGATTGGTATGATGCCAATAACATTTGCTTTTGTGTATGTTGGAATGACAATAAAGGATCTCTCTTATGTAACTCATGGTTGGAATGAAATTTCAACAACTCATTGGATATTTCTCACTATTGGTTCGGTAGCCTCTGTTGTTCTAATGGTTTTGGTGACCAAAGTGGCAAGGAAGTCATTGAACAAGGCATTTGAGGAAAATGAAGGAAAGTGTGTGGCAGAAACATTAACGTTTGACTATAAAAGACAACACGGCTTCGAGATTTGCATTGCTCCACCAATGTCACCGAAGCATGCTATAAATAAAAAGGCTTGATATAATGATTCCCCACAAGTATTATTGTTTGTAGAGGAAACCACAATTAATGTAAGGGAACATATTTTTTTTCAACATGATGCTTTTATCCTTAGTTTTCCAGTTTAGTCTATTACCATGTGGTATCCTCAAGAACATTTTGATGATTTGTGGGGAAACTATCCTTATTTCCATTTAGAGAAAAGATGGAAATTTCAATTCATCTTGAAAAAGAAGGTTATGTATGCTATGTCAAGACCTTGGAATTTTTCACAAAAAGAGCTATCATATGGTGAGCTCATGCCAGCATCAAGAGTATCAGAAAATGAAGGGGACCCAATTTTAGCTTATATGGCTTACCTAGAAAGGGTGTTCCAATTAAGCATAACATAGGCACTTGGATTTCTTGATACATTTATTGCAAAGGGTCCTTTGAAAATTTACAAAGATAAGCCGCCAGATCTCTATCGGATAGATCAACAAGTGATCTCGAGGTTCATTACAAGATATCTCTATCCTAAAATCCTCGTTCATTATGGTTATGGGTCAACCACACAAAACCCTTTTCCAACGAAGTCTATTTTCTTGGCCACAGACTGTTCACCTCACAGTTGGCCCACCAACATTACATGGTATCTATATCCTTGGCTCTTCGTTCATCATGGTTATGGGTCAACCACACAAAACCATTTGCCAACGAAGTCCATTTTCTTGGCCATAGACTGTTCACCTCTTAGTTGGCCCACCAACATTACATGGTATCTCTATCCTTGGCTCTTCATTCATCATGGTTATGGGTCAACCACACAAAACCATTTTCCAATGAAGTCCATTTGCTTGGCCACACATTGTCAATATCATAGTTGGCTCAGAAGCATTACAGGGTATCTCTATCCTTGGATCTTCATGCATCATGGTTACGGGTCATCCACAAACCCTCAGTTATGGGTTAACCATGCAAAAACCTTGTCTTCGACAGCACTTGGTCATCCACAACTCATCTTTGACAAAACATTTCTCTAGAGGTAACTTCATGCAATGGGGACCATTTTTTCCTAAGGAGGGAGGAATGATCCGAATGAAAATCTACCCATGGTATTTTCCACCCACGGTATTTATCCATGGTAATGATTCAAATGGAAATATGCCCATGATATTTACCCATGGTAATGTAACTAAAAAATGTTATAAATAACGAGCCTCTTTTTATAAGAGGATAGATTGTTCAGCACAATGTAGTTGCAACTATCATTTTCTAGTCTAATAAAAGTTAGTTCATGGGTTATTTTCTGGTTTGGTTTACTTTGGTTCTTTTCTTGGTGCAGCAATTACTAAGATCTTGGGGCCCTCCCCAAGATCCGGATCAGGGAGAGAGTCTCATGTGTGTAGGCTGAAGAAAGCCTTGTATGGACTCAAGCAAGCACCGAGGGCATGGTATGAGAGAATAGATTCCTACTTGTAGTAGATGAGTTTCCAGAAGAGTGATGCAAATATAAACCTATACTTTATCTTGTAGGTGACGATCCACTCATTTTGGTACTATATGTGGATGACTTGTTTATTACAGTGGAGGACAATCTCATCCAACATTGAAAGAGAGGTCTTGCTTCAGAGTTTGATATGACTAATATGGGGTTGATTCATTGCTTTCTTGGGTTGGAGGTCTGGCGGGAGGATGTGAACATCTTTGTGGGCCAGTGTACGTATGCAGGAGATATCTTGATGAGATTCCATATGGATGATTCCAGGATTATGGCTACTCCTATGATCACCAACTGGAAGAACTTGCATGATGTTGATTCTGAGTTGGTGGAGCCCACTTTGTATCATCATTTGACCTGTTCATTCACATATTTGGTTAACACTAGACCAAATATTTGTTTTGCAGTCAAAATCTTGAGTCATTTTATGATGGATCCTAGGAGAGTATGCTAGGTGGTTGCAAAACATGCGTCGAGGTACTTACAAGGCACATTGGATTATGGTTTGGACTATGTCAGATGTGATGGAGTTAGATTGATTGGTAGCACAGACTCAAATTGAGATGGTAATGTTAGTGACCGAAAGAGTACTTCCAGATGTTGTTTCTCATTGGGCTCAATAGTTTTGTCATGGTTCAAAGGGAAACAAAATTCAATTGCATTGAGAAACACAAAGGCATAGTATATGACAACTAGTCAGGCAGGGTGCAAGGCATTATGGCTTCGCAAGATGCTTCATGGTTTATTTGGTTAGATGTTGAGACCAACTATGATTTATTGTGATAATCAAAGTTGTATTAAACTCTATGAGAATCCAATATTTCACGATCGATCAAATTATATAGATATCAGATACCACTTCATCAAAGACTAGGTTCAGCGAGGAGCAGTGAAGCTTAAGTATATATCCAATGATGAACAAGTAGCAGACATTCTCACCAAGTCTTTACTAAGAGAGAAGCATGTTTTCTTCAGAGACAGGATGGGATTTGAAGATTAAATTTCAACCACTAAATCCTAGGTTTAGGGGTTACATCTTTTTTAAGAAGACAAAAGGGAAAAAGGGAGGCTCACTGTTCACTTCACACTTGAGAGAGCATGAGGAGAAGAGGAGAGAACACTTCAAGGAGAATTTGCAATAGAGAAAGGAGGGTTCGAATTCTAAGGAGGAGAGCTGAGTTAGGGCACAATTGTTTAGGAGGAGAGCAAACAACAACATGGATTTTGAGGGATAGTAGCAAAAAATTCGAGGAGCTGGAATTATTTTCAAGGAGAGTCTGAGCAAAAATTTTGAGGGGAAACGACCTTAGATTTGACCCCAAATTTGAGGGATAAATTTTAGGATAGTCAACATTTAGCACAAATTTTAAGGAGGATTTTAGTGACTGTATGACATGAAAATCAAGGCAGAACAATCACCCTTTAACACAAAAATAGAGGCAACAGTTACACAATTTTCGAGGCATATTCTGGGCACATATCTCTAGGAGCTGAGCATAAAATTTATTGCAGAAATTATTGGCACTAAATTTGCTGAAGATCTGAATTGTTCAATGGGCACAAATTTCGAGAAGTTGCAATAAATTCTACAAAAAATATAGGGAGATAGGTACAATGCATTTTTGTACTTGTTTTGTAATTTCCTAAGAAACGAAATCCTCCTTTAAAGACCGTTTTCACCAAGAGGCTGTGGGGTTTTTTCTGGGGTCACCTTGACCAAAAATAAGTGTCTCACATGTGTGAATGCTTGCCAAAATTATGTGTTAATTTTCAGCTGATAGGGAAGTGAAAAATAGTAGAAGTACACTTTAAATGTTTACAATAAATGCATACTGTAATTTATATTAGCATGACAAAACATGTGGGTTGGGCCCAAACAAACACATGCAAACTTGCAAACTAGGTTAAGGGTGCATATCATAATTTCCTACAATAAACACCATCAATGAGAAATATATGATCTTCATTGCATTCATTGCAACAAAGATGATCATGATGTGACAACATGTAGAATCCTCTAGGAGAGAATCAATGAGAGTCGAAACCAAAAAGAAGGTAAATGTAAAACTTTAAATCCACCTAAAGGTAAAGTGACTTGCATTTGCTTATTATATTTTTTCCCATTGCAATATTGGAGTAATTGAAGATTTGTTTCATACTTCACTTACTTCTTGGAGAGATGCATGTTTACTTGATATAGGTGCAACCTTCCATATGACCTTTCAAAAACACTTTGAAGACCTCAGTGATAATGTAAATGGAGCAGTGTATTTTGTAAACAATTAAAGTCTCAAGCCATTTAGACTTGGAACCATTGGACTTAAACTACCTGGATTCCCTATTTTTCTTCTACATGATGTCCTCTAATTTCGAGATATATGGAGAAACCTACCATCCCTTGTTCACATTTGCCAACATGACCACTTTATTCGCACATTTGATTGAAAAGTAGAGATAAGGAAAGCATTCAACAATATAGTTGTCATGACTTGAGTAGTGGAAGAAAGACTATTGACATTGCAAGGAACGTCTACTCATGTAAAAAACTCTACATGCCTCTCTTAGTGCAATGAAGGTACATTGTATTTTAGTCTTCTATGGCATGCAATATATTATGACGATCTTAATTTGTTAGGAAAATGGTGTTTTTAGTTTGCCAACTATTTCAAGGAAACTGAAGCAATGTGATGTTTGTATCTTAGGAAAACATAGCAAATAACCATTTCATGATTCTACTTCTAGATTACATAGAAATATCACACCAATTCATTTTGATTTGTGTGGTCCTATGGTTGGTCCTTTTGAAAATGAAAATAGATATATGATGACTATTATTGATGATTACACTGGGATACTTTGGGTATACGTTTTGGAAACTAAATCAAAATCTTATGAAACTTTCAGAATTTTTCATGCAAGGACTGAAAATGATGCTTTGAGAAATCTAGGACATTGGCATTAGGTTATTTCTCTTTGATTAGTAACTACTTGTGAATTATTTTTACTTCTTTAGGTTAGAATCTTCTTCTTCATATATTATTAATGTTATTCTTCATCAAACAGTAACCAATGCATGAACATAAATAGACAAGAGACACAGAATGTAGCTATCACCAAAGGCCAAAACCTCTCACTCTTTGAGAGGAAAACCCACACAAATTCTTCTTATAGAGAATCCAATTGACGAATGCCAAGACTAAGACTCTTGAACTATTATCCACTCCAAGACCAAGACACTAGTTCACTGTCTTCTTCTCTTTTCCTCTTCTCGACTCATCTTCCTTTTCGATCTTCTTAGCACTGAAACATTTCCACCACTGAGATCTACTCATTATCATTGATATCACCAATCTATGATCTTCCACTATGACATTAAGACTTTCCGTTTGAAATCCTAACTTCTTTTCATGTGGTTAGCCCTTAAACTTCTTCGATATTCCTTCATCACCTATCCAAACTTATCTCTGCACTTTGTCACCGAATTTAGAGAGATTTGAACTCCTCTTTACTGTGATCCTATTCGCTCTTTAGAGAGATCCAAACAATAGCCTTTACCAAAATGTGTGATGTAAAAATTTCCTCCTAAATTGGTCATTGGAATCTCAAACGTAATTTGAACTGCTTCACTATAATTTCATCTGCAATCTTAGAGATATCTGAAGTTCTGGACAGTAGAAATGCAAAGATCCCAACCACGTATATATAGTGGTTTGTCACATATAAATAAGATGACCTTTGATCTTGAACCAGTGTCTCTCCAAATAGGTGAGATGACATGAGTTTATACTTCATTTGGAGACCGACTTGAAGAGGAGAATTGTGCTTGTATTCGGAGGGCTATTTTACAATCCTATAGAATATAATAAATTTGAACATGCCCAAGAACGGCTCTTCATACATGACATTAATTCTTTTGACAATTCCTAAAGGATCACAATGGGATCCATCTAAAAACATCTTGCTCATGAAACCCATGAAGCAAGCCAAAAATAATTTTATTTTATGCTTTACATTATTTACAAAAATCACAATTACATGTCATTATGAAGACCGAACCTAGTTACACTTTTCAAAACTCCCTCTTAACTAGGGAGGTATTCATAATGGCACTTGGTCATTCTCAATCTAAAGAATTTCTCATAAGAAGAATCAAATTGGTAACATATTTGTATAACATCATATCAACCAACATTATTACATAGCAAGGCCATGATTAACAACTATATCTCTCCACAAGGTCTGAGCTCAATGCTGGTGAGACCAATGATTTATAGGCACTCTCATCATTGTCTCTCCCCAAAAATACTCCACACTGGTTCTTAGGGTGTGTTCCATGAGGAATATCCTTATCATGGACTCCCCAGTCCTCAAAGAATATTAGTCCTCCACGACTAATCTTATCTTGGATGTCCTATGTCATCCTCAAAGAGTATTAGATGCCAAGTGATTCCCCAATCCTCTCATTCTACCTTCGCAAGTGAAGAATCGAATGATGTGTCTATCTCTCCCTCTCAATTAGGGAATGAATATCTATTCTAATAAAGGAATGTACTCATTCCTACAGAAGGAATGTACAGAATCTCCCTCTTGGCTTAGGAATTTCCAAGTTTCTTCCAAGTAAGAAACTTGTTTCTAGCATCCCTCTTAATTAGGGACCTACAACAACTCTTCAGGTGGAGATGATGGGACAACCAACTGCTTGAAGAACTCCTTCTTTCGATGTCATGAATTTCTTTGTCAGGAAGTCTTCATATTTTTGGACTTATTCATAGGGCACAAACCATCCATCACTTTCATCTATGGGGCATTCATGTTATTATTCCTTTCATCAGAAAGTGATCCATCAATCTACATTTGGCCTTGCTTCATGTCATGTTTCCTTTTTCATGTTGTCTTCTTCGAAAGGATCTTACATCCTTCTACATGGTCCTTGGGGAAGGCATCCACAGTTCTTCCTTTGGCAGTCCTACAGAAGCCCACCCATTACCTTTGTGATGGCCTTTCATCATAACATCTTCTAGTTTGCATCAACATCCTGAATACATGTTGACATATCTACCAAAGATATTCATTGTCAAGGGTCTCCATATTTTTCAGACTTCATCAGAGTCTTCATATATTTCTGGGAGATTTCCTAGTCAAATATTTTTGGTCTCGAATGTTGAATTCCTTCTTCCATGGTTTCTTAGTCTTATAATCTCTTCCTTTCTTTCTTCACACATGACATTTCCAAGAACTTCCAATCAGAGTTCTTCTAATTACTATTGATTATCCCATATTCCATATGAGAATATATTATGTTGATTTCATCTAGTGTGGCCCATGCCTTCCATTTTTCTTTTAGAGGAGGAGATCCTTTTCCTTTGATCATGATTCTCAAGATAAAGCAGTGATCCAAGTTACCTGCAATCATACAGCATGACTTTATAATATCGCATTAGGAAATTTTGAGGTCTAAAATGGGCCTCCTAAGAGAAATGTACAACCAAAATAAACATTATAAGAACCAATAGGATTCAAGATGATGATGTCGACCATGGGGGATAATTCACCATTTTTGGAGTAAAAAAGTAAAAATTTTAAAAATAATAAAATAATAAAACTAATTTTTTCAACTCATATTTTCAACTTATCTCCCTAACCTTTTACTCAAATTTTGGATGGGAGTACTCATTGGATGTAAAATTTAATTCCTCATCCAAGGAGTACCCATGTTGCATACTTTCGATGCACCTTGCTACACGGAAAATGAGAAATATATGAAAAAACGTGATTGCAATCACATTTTTCATGTATTTCTCATTTTTCATGTAATAGAGTTCATCGAAAGTATGAAACATGGGTACTCCTTGGACGAGGAATCAACTTTTGCATCCAATGAGTGTGTTTCTGCTTGAAATTTTATTGAACCCATAGGGAGATAAGTTGAAAATACGAGTTGAAAAAATAGTTTTTTCTTTTTTCCCTCTAAAATTTGATGATGTAATCTAATCTTATTTTATTATTTCCACTATTATTTTATAATTTCCTTACGAGGCCCATTTTAGACCTCAAAATTCCCCTAATGAATACAAGCATACATGCCTCTTTTATCTTTAAGTCATCTAGGCTTCTTTCAACAACTTCCTTGATTGAAAAAAAAAGCTTCAACCCCTTGATCTACTTCATCTCTTATGTCATCATTCCATCATCGCATGAATTCCACAAGTTGGAGTTCCTGATGAAACACTTGCTTCCTCTCTAGATTGATGAACCCTCCGATGAGGATTCCATCAGAGAATTTAGAGGATCTTGCATATTAGTATCCAATAGATGTTACATTTTGATGTATGATGAGCCTTATCCGGGATGACTTCTTCCTTTCCTTAAGTTTCCCATGAGGTTCCAAAGAGCTATATCCTTCATAGTTGACTTCCACATATTTTACTGCATTTGTCCTTCATGCTTCCCTATAGTGATGTCATGAGCTCTTGCTTGTAATTCTTTTCCTCTTTTAGCTTCCTCCACTTCTTTGATGAAACGGAATTCTTCTCTATCTTCCTTGTTATTGCCATTTTTTCACTTAGGAAAATCTTTCCTATAATGCCAATAACATTGAATCTTAGCTATGTTATTCTTTCCTTTCGACAAATGTCTGAATACTTTTTTCCCTCAACCCGTCTTCTTCTATCTTGCATAGAAACTACAAGTTGTTGAATGGGATAACTTCCTTATTCTCACAGACATTTGTTACCTTGATCATCAATTAGTGTATGTAGATTATCTTATCCCAGATCTTTCAATTTAGATCTTATGACAATAACATTTTATCCTTTGATACCTTCAATTTGTGTAGATCAGATCTAAGTGATATGACCTTCTTTTTCACAACTTTAGAGAATAGTTCTACCAGCTTAACATATATATCTCTTTGATGTTTCCAATACTTCTATATGACGATACCTTTGATTGATTTCATAAGAATCCCTTGATTCCTTTGATCCCATTCCATGTATTCAAAGGAGAACTTTCCATTAATATGTTCAATGACTTCACTTACTTCAAGGACTATGTCTATCCTCCTTTTCCATGCAAGGAAGTTCGATGACCCAACCAAATTATAAATCTCCTTGCAAAACGAAGTCATTTTACTATATTAGATTATAGAATGAAAGATACTTACTTGACAAGTGAATATGAAATCTTCAACTTGACCACTTTGATGGTGGTTGAAGAAGATGTATTAGTGCCCCTTTTGGATGATCTTCTTCCAAATGAAAATCCCTTCTTCAATAAAAGGAGATTGCTCCTTTTATGATTAAAATGACTTTAAATATAGCTCTTGTTGTTGATGGTGATTGAGGAGGATGTTTTGATGCTTCCTCAGATGATCTTCTTTCCTTTTGATAAATGTCTGAATACTTTCTGCTCTCAACCTGTCTTCTTCTATCTTGCATAAAAACTACAAGTTGTTGAATGGGATAACTTTCTTATTCTCACAAACATTTGTTACCTTGATCATCAGTTAGTGTATTAAGATTATCGCATCCCAGATCTTTCAATTTAGATATTATGATGATAAAATTTTACCCTTTGATACCTTTAATTTGTGTAGATCAGATCTAAGTGATATGGCCTTGTTTTTCACATCTTCAGAGAATATTTCTACTAGCTTAACATATATATCTCTTTGATGTCTCCAATAATTCTATATGAGGGGACCTTTGACTAATTTCATAAGAATCTCTTTAGTCTTTTGATCCCGTTCCATGTATTCAGAGGAGAAATTTCCATTAATATGTTCAATGACTTCACTTTCTTCAAGGACTATGCCTATCCTCCTTTGCCATGCAAGAAAGTTCGATGACCCAACCAATTTATCGATATCCTTGCAAAATGAAGTCATTTTACTATATTAGATTATAGAATGAAAGAAACTTACTTGACAAGTTAAGATGAAATATTCAACTTGACCACTTTGATGGTGGTTGAAGAAGATGTATTAGTGCCCCTTTTGGATGATCTTCTTCCAAATGAAAATCACTTCTTCAATAAAATGAGATTGCTCCTTTTATGATGACAATGCCTTTAGATCTACTCCCTTTGTTGATGTTGATTGATGAGGATGTTTTGATGCTTCCTCGAATGATATTCTTCAAGTATAAGGAGGGGATCCTTGTTTCAATGCGAGGGAACTTGATGACAATACCATCAAGATACTTCGACTTCTTTGGTGGTGAATGAGTGCAGATCTAAAATGCTTCTAGGGTTTTGAATTTTTCCAAGATGATGTGATCTTAGTCCTTGAAGTGCTTCTCTTGGATGTCTATACTTTGGGTTGCCTTGCTTTGTAGATCTCTTCAACTTGATGAGGGTCTTTGTGGTATTTTGATGATGATTAGAGGATCCAACAATTTGTTGGAGTAGACTTGTAGTTGCCTTGATTTGATTGATGATCTTGATACTTCCTTTTGAAGTAAACTTTCTTCTTTGATCTAGGAATTGATTCTTCAATGTAGATCTTTGAACTTTCGATTTGATATCCTTCGACTTGCTTTGATGCATTTGAAACTTGATCCTTGAGCATCTCTTTGATTAGATGCCCTCTTCTTGACTTAGTAACTTGGCTCTAAAACCATGTTGAGAAAAATAGGGCATTAGCATTAGCTATATTCTCTTCGATTAGTAACTTCTTGTGAATGCTTTTTACCTCTTTAGATTATAATCTCCTTCTTCTTAGATTATTAGTGTTCTTCTTCATCAAACAATAACCAATGCATGAACATAAATAAACAAGAGACACATAATGTAGGCTATTAGCCAGGGCCAAAACCTCTCACTCTTTGAGAGGAAAACCCACACAAACTCTTCTTATAGAGGTTCCAATTGACGAACACCAAGACTAAGACCCTTGGCCTATTAGCCACTCCAAGACCAAGACACTATTTCTCTGTCTTCTTCTCTTTTCCTCTTATCGACACATCTTCCCTTTCGATCTTCTTAGCACTGAAACATTGCCACCACTGAGATCTAGTCATTGTCATTGAAATCACCAATTTGTGATATTCTACTATGATATCGAGATTTTCCCTTTGAAATCTGAACTGTTATTCATGTGGTTAGCCCTTAAAATTATTCGCTATTCCTTCATCACCTATCTGAACTTATCTCTGCACTTTGTCACAGAATTTAGAGAGATCCGAACTCCTCTTTATTGTGATCCTATTCACACTTTAGAGAGATCTGAACAATAGCCTTACCAAACTGTGTGATGTCAAAATTTCCTCCTGAACTAGTCATTCAAATCTCAAACGTAATCTGAACTCCTTCACTATAATTGTCATCCATAATCTTAGAGATATCTGAAGTTCTGGATAGTAGAAATGTGAAGATCCCAGCCATGTATATATAGTGGGTTTTCACATATAAATAAGACGAACTGTGATCTTGAACCGACGTGTCTCCAAATAGGTGAGGCGACATGAGTTTATACTTCATTTGGAGGACGACTTGAAGAAGAGGATTGTGCTTGCATTTGGAGGGCTATTTTACAATCCTATAGACTAGAATACATTTGTAACATGCCCAAGAAGGGCTTTTCATACATGAAATTAATTATTTTGACAATTCCTAAGGGCTCACAATGGGAGCCATGTAAAAATCTCTTGCTCATGAAACCCATGAAGTAAGCCAATAATAATTTTATTTTCTTCTTTACATCATTTACAAAAATCACAATTACATGTCATTATGAAGACCGAACCTAGTTACACTTTTCAACATGATTTACACACAATCCATGCTTTCCTGAATGGAGACTTGAAATAAAATGTCTTCGTGTCCCAAACAAAGTGTTTTGTTGTGAAGGGACAACAATAGAAAGTACACAAACTCATTAAATCCATATATGGCCTAAAACAAGCACCACGAATCTAGTATGAAAAAATTGTTGAGCATCTTCTAAAATTAAACTTCAAACACTTTAATCTTGATGATGTAACTCTGTTTGTCAATAAAATTGAAAAAATTGTTGTCTATCTTGTGGTATATATAGATAATCTATTGATAACATGGAACAATGAAAACTATATTACATTCATAAACAAAGAGTTGAAGAAATGATTTTAGATGACATACTTGGGATACTTCACTACTACTTGTGCATTGAAGTGATCCAACATCCATTGTATACATTCCTTTCTCAAAAGAAGTGAATTGGAGAATTGATGAATGATTTTGGCATGGTTGAATACAATCCTTTTTCTATTCCATTGGAACAAAATCTAAAGCTCACATTTAAAGAAACAAATGAATTTGAGGATGCAACTAAGTATAGAAAACTTGTGGGAAGCCTTGTTTACCTCATCACTACCAAACCAAATATTTCATTTTCTTTTGGAATCTTTTCGAGATTTATGCCAAAGCCTTGTGAATGACATTGGTCTCTTGCAAAAACAATTCTAAATTACTTGAAAGGAACTCAAGAATTTAGACTCAAACATTCACAGGTGGATGACTTTAGTTTGATTGGATATTTTGATTTAGACTTTGATGAAGATAAGGAAAATGAAGTGTCTACTTCAAGCTATCTTATGACTCTTGGATAAGGAGTTGTCTCCTCGAATGCATGCAAACAATCATTTCTATTAGATTCCACGAAAGATGCATAATATGTCGCAACCACAAAAAAAAAACAAAGGAGATTATGTGGCTCAAGAAGATTCTTAAAGACTTGCAAGAGAAGCAAGTGAACTCTACTCCCCTTCCGATTGACACTAATTTTCAATTAAGTTGGCAAAGAATCCCAAATTCCATGATTGAACCAAACTTATCAATGCAAAGTATCGTTTGATTCAATATTGTGTAGAGGCCAAGACTATTCATCTTAGACATTGTTTCACAAATGAGCAAATTGTAGACATCTTCGCTAAAGCACCTAGAAGAGAAAAAATTCAAAAAATTCAAAATGATTCTTTGACTCACAAACACCCCCTTTGGATTAAAGGGGAGAATGTTAGACACATAGTCCTCGGGGATTGGGTGAATAACTTGTAAATATGTAAATACAAGGAAATACAAACAATTAGAATAGGAAACGACCTTGGAAGATAAAACCCAAAGGTCGCACTTGTATGTTATATAAGTCTATTCTCATTAATGCAATAGTAGTCCAATTTGAAAATTATTCCTTGATTCGACACTTTGCTAATATATAAATTTGATAAAAAGTTAAAAAAACATAAATAGATCAAGGTTCATTAACCTTGAAAACCATAATCATATCATTGATTTAATCAAACATTTATAGTTCTACAATTTTAGGGAAGTGTTTGTTAGACTTACTCTTTGTATATCAAAAGGTTTATAGCATAAATTTGTTTCAAGCCTTTGCCATTAGTTGAATGGGAAGAGATACATCATTAACCTTGAAAGCCATAATCATATAATTAATTAAATCAACCATTTGTAGTTCCAGAGTTTTAGGGAGTTGTTTGTTAAACTCAGACTATATTTATCTCAAAAGGTGTATAACATAAATTTGTTTCTAAGCCCGGACCATTAATTGAATCAGAGAAAATACTTATTATATATTTAAATTTTATCGACAAATAAAT